>CAAKHG010051577.1:38280-83875 GCA_901007715.1 Dactylopterus volitans
GAGCAGGGCTGTCATGCAGTGAAAGCCCCAGCTGAGGACGTCATTGCTAGTGTTAAAAACAGAGCCCATCTGTTCGAATCAATGCCGTTTGACAAAATTAGACATCAGAACCAAGATGAAATTGAGACAATGGTGGAGAAAATCAAGGAAACACTGGACTCCCTTTGCCACTCTAATGCCTTGCACTCAGGCGGCATAATTATTGAAGTGAATGAGACAATGTTAGCTAAAAAGGCTGTGTTCAAGTTATCAGAAGCTGGGCCAGAGATCCAATATGATACAGTGGCTGAAGGCAGTTCTCAAAACTTCATACTCCATTTGCTACCACGAGCAAACCTCAAGCCTCAGATCACTTACCTGAAGGAGGGTAATAAAGGAAATATGGAAGCCACCATGGTGGATGTACCTGTTCACCAGCGTCAGTTTGCAGCCAGCCAGGACACAGAGTTTAAAACTGCCAACGTGGTTCAGCTTATTGAGGACATCCTCAATCAAGACAACTCTTTGAGGAAAGGAGTGATAATCCAGGAGGGAGCGAACAGGCATGTTGACGTCACTGTTTATTCCCTCTGTTATTACGTTGATGTGGAAGATGTGAGAGGTTATTGTCCTCTGAAGGGGCGCCGTGCAGAGTTGGATGGGGAGACAGAGAGAAGTGATAAGGCAAAAAATCAAACAGTGAGGAATGGGGTTACCGAATCACCCGGAAGCCCCTTTCTGGAAGCATCCTCAGACCAAACCTGCAGAGCAGCAATCAAGCCTGACGTCACCAGGAAGGGGAACGTGAAACTGCTCAAGAGCTGTATTGAAAAGGGTGATCTGGAGAATCTGAAAAAGTTTCAATCCGAGCCATCAGCTGACGAGGAGGAGGAGCTTCATGCGGAACCGAGGGGTGATCTTGCAGAGCCGGACGCTTCAGAGTGGGTGCCAGTAAATGTAAAGAGGCTGAAAAGTATGTTCTCTGGAGATCAAACCCAACCGAAGCAAAACATCCAAAATCCCCAAACTACCACTATTTTTCCTGCATCCGCAGGCCAAAACATGCTCCTTGGGAATGGACAGTCCTCTGCAGAGAGTGATGTTGGAGTCCCCTCCCAGGACAGGGATAACTTCAGGGAGATTTGCGTACAAGCACAAGAAAAAATAAGTGATTCCACTAATGTTTTTCACTTGGAAACACAGGACACTGACATAGTTCACCAGGCTGAAATGGTTGAGGTGGTAGATGACATCGATGACCTCCTGAACCTCCAAACTGCAATTCATAGCCTGCAACAGGCCACAATGGAAGCCAAATCTTTTCAGAAGTTTGTTGCTGAAGAATCCACTGAGCAACCAGTCACCTCAGTCGTAACACAGAATGCCGACTCAATGAAAACCCAGAGAACAGCTGAAATAGTTCGAGACGATGCCCAAAAAGATGAGGCGTTCTCTACCGTCACATCAGGTGAAAAACCTGAAAATCAACATGAGAAGACACACCTCAACGACACGCATTCTGAAGGACTTCACACGACTGAGACATACGGCAACAAGGGTGAGAAAAGGGCAGACGTGGTCCAGAATCAAGACGTCATAACTGCTGTGAATAGTTCAGAAACACCAGCTGCACAGCAAGAGGATGGTGAAGTGTCCCTCCAGGGCACAGTTAAAGCAGCCTTGGACTCCCTGAAGAGGTCCAACATTAATGTCACCACAGGGGATTTCAGAGCAGCCATGATATACCGCAACGCTTCGAAATCTCCCCAAGAAAGATTACACAACGTGGCGCAAGCTTCAGTTGAAAAGACCACCAATGGCGAGTTTTGCGTTGAGACTGAGACTGCAGCTACTGACGTCCTGAGACGAGATGAGGCCATTGAAGAGGAAACTGCAGCAAGTGCCGAACCCCCGGGACAAACCCAGAATAAACCAGCTAAAACTGCTGCCTCAGAGAGAAGTAGAAGGCCAGTTGGTCCCAAGCCAACCATCCCTCCTAAACCTGAACGTTTAAAGGTGAAACAGAGCAGTAACCAGTCAACCAACAAAGAGGGTCATATAACTAACAATTGCACTGTGACGCCTGCAAAAAAAAATCAAACGAAAGAAGAAACTAATTTTCCAAAAACCTGTATGCCAGATAAGGATGAGCTGCACAACACAAACTGTGGTGCAGATGTGGGACCAGATTCAATGTTTCAAATTTCTGAGGAAATCCATGTAAATCACCAAAACCAAGGAACAGCCATCAATATGGGAAGCAAAGACGCAGTCAAGGGTACGCTCAATCCGCAAGGTGAGTTAAATGAGACAGCAAATACCCCACTCAAAGACAATGTGAATGAAACTGATGAAAGTCCTTTAGATTTCAATCAAGCCTGCAAAAAGTTCGGGGGTAAAAAGGCTTTTCCCGTAAAGAATCCCCCCGTCAAGCCTAAACGTGTAAAAATTACCCAGTCTGATGACAAAACCCCCAAACACTCAACTGGAGACCAAAGCCCAGACATTCCTGCCCATGTGAACACGGAGCCAAGACAACCTCCTCTTGAGCAATCGCGCCGCAGCCCCAGTGGACAAACAGCTGACGGCGACGGCAAGCCCGCGAGAGAAGTTAAGACAGAAAGCAAAGTTGAAATGAGGGGGAGGAGAGGACGCGCCGAGACCGAGGACGAACGCCGGCAGCGCCTGTCGGTCCACATGGACGAGATTATGCGGGGGAACATGACGGCGGCCATGGAGATTTTCGACAACTTGCGAAAGCAGGAGGAGCTGCGGAGCATCCTCAGTCGAGTCGAAGAGATCGAACAGGACACAAGCGAGGTGGACGTGAGGTCACTGAGGAGGGCGTTTGAGGACGTCCCTGACTGGGCTGTCGGCGCGAACAAAAAGAAACAAAAAAGGGTGAAGGCGGAGCACAAAGAGGAGAAGCTGCCTTCACCGAGAGCCGCCAGTGAGAACAAGTCCTCGATGGCACATGTTTTCGGAGATCTTGAGAGAGCAAGCGAGGAAATTATGAATCTAAAAGAGCAGACATTAGCCAGGCTTATGGACATAGAGGAAGCCATAAAGAAGGCTCTTTATTCGGTCTCCACCTTGAAATCGGACTCGGACATTGCCGGTTTATCGTGCTTGTTTAAAGAGTCTTTAGGAACAGCGCAAGGATCCCCGTCCTCTGGTAACATCAGCAAGATCAGCATTGGCTCGAGCAGAGTTAAATCAGCGGAGGACGACCCAGCCACACAGGACATCGCATCGCTACCGATTAGCAAAGGGCTTGAAGCGAACGCCGCGAAACAACGAGCAAGTCCTCCATCTTCACCTGCTTTCATCTCCATCCAGTCAGCTGCTAGGAAGACAGAAAAACCAGAGCCGCAGCCGCCGGCGACCTGTCCAACATGTCAGCACAGCCCGAGGACAGAGGAGAAGTTCTGTACGATGAAGACGCTAAAATGCAACAGCCCCGCTCAGAACCGCGAGCAGGACGCCAGGACGGGCGGTCAGAAGCAACGCAGCCCCCCCAGTCCTAAACGAGAGCTCAGTGTGTTTGAGGTGCAAACCGGCCCAGAGGCGAACAACGTTTTAGGAACTAAAACAGTCACAGAAAACTATGAAAGGACTGACACCTGCGGGAACCGGTTTTACTCCTCCAAAACCTCCACCGTCGTCACAACTCAGCCAGAAACCATGACCTCATTGGCAGGGCAGGTGATCAGTCCAGGAATCTATCAGGTCAGCACCTACCCAGAGGTTCGGCTGCCAATCAATCAAAAACCTTAGATCCAAGCGCGACATCCTGACCGCTGCACGTTTGCCGTAGACGGCGATGAGACACCCCCGCAATTAAGTCTCCCCTCAGGAGGAGTTTTAGTCCCTAAACTTTTGTCACCCGGATGCATATGAGTGGGACGACCAAAATATTAAGGACACATCTCATTATAACCCGGTACAGATGAACAGCATTACAAATAACATCCCTAATAACAGCCATTCAAATATGTCAACACCCTTCTCAAACAGATTCTATTAAAAAAGAAATCAACATCAAACTCCTCCTGAAGGGAGCATTTGTTGCAGGGCTGTTGCGTTACATTTCTACGGTAAACATGCAGAGGTCACAATGTTATGCTCGAATCGGTGTATATGTCATATATAATGTGCTACAAATTCACATATTTATTGGTTTTGCTTGTTTTTTTTTCTTATTCATGACTGTTTTGAGATTTTTCTTCTTCTTTCCTGTCATTGCGCACGAGTCTGTTTCCACTTGTGTTGTTTGTAACACACTTTGTTTTGGTTTTCAAGTCAAATACAGACGACTGGTTTTCACATTCCTGTCTCGCTTTTGTTCTTCAGTATCAGCCCGCTTGTCGAGAGACTTGCTCAGCCTGTCTGAAGCCAGTTTATCCGATGGAGAAAATCACTGCAGACCAATACATTTTTCACAAAAGTTGTTTCTGCTGCAAACAGTGCAAGAAAAAATTAAGGTGAGAAATTGATATTACAATAATCACCCCCAATATTGATCATGAATAATCACAAGTAATGATTTTCAAAAATTTGATTCATTTCTCTTGAAAAAAATTTGTTTGTCTCTTTAGCACGTTTAATATGGTTACATTTTGAGGTGTCTAATATTGTGTTAATCCAAATATTAGACAGATAAGTCAGCCTAAACTCTGAAGCAACAAAGAGATATCCTGTGTTCCAAATTTATCTCAAATGCTTTATGACATTTAAAAAAAATGAAAAAAAAAGATAAAACTGCAATAACCTTACATAAATACTATACTTTTTATAAAGGCCAAGTTCTTGTGTTTCGTTCATAATGTCAACGTTACAGAGCTAAGCATCAGTTTGCTATTAGAAATACTGTAGCACTTACATGTCTAATTATCTGACTGCAGGATAATAAAGGTACGGTAAAGTCCGATAAGAGAAGAAAAGATAAGATAAGATTAAAGGTGAAGTAAGTTTAAGGTTACACTGCGACAAATGCATAAATTGCACCTGTTAAGCTTGTTCGACAATGTTTTGGAGACCTGAGGCTTTAATCACAGACCGCTGGGTCTGCAAGCTGTTTTCCAGGCATGTAATCAAACACTCTTGGAAGTGGTTGGTCCTGACTTTGGTCGTCTGGAAGAAAACAGTTCTGATTACATAATGAGCTCAGAAGAGATGCCTGAAATTTGACTCGGCCAAACACTCGGCAATCACACACTCAACATGTGCTCTTGCTAAACTGAGTACTTTAGCTGTCGGGAAACTTGTCATTGCCACAACGAGTCTCCTCAGAAAAAGGCCCATTCTGCATTTAGAACATATGGTTATTTTGTTAAATCTATCAGTCAACGTATAATCAAGCCAATGACAGCTGAGCACAGGCCAACAAGTGATTGCTTATCTGTGGGGTTGGAACCCCTGAAGAGTCATTGAGCTACGACAAAAAAATATGGAAAGTAAACAGTAAGGTGGAATTAATCATTTTCACAGCACATGTTTTGACTTGTTCTACATCCATGTAAGTATTACCATATTTAATAGCTGCCATATGGAACAAATCCACCACGAATGTCATTATTTACATTTCTCATTATTGCCAGTCAGCAACCATGACAGAAAATTGGACTCACATGCTGACGAATTCAACCTATGACAACTACCGAAAAATCTTTCATGAATCATTTATTAACTGTAAACTTGATTGTTAATGATTGATTTTAAAAAAAAAAGTTGTACTGTAAGCATGAAATAATCGTTTTTGCACCGCAACTGACAAATTGTGCTCATTCGTAGCATGTTCAATTATGCACCTTTGCATGGGGAGTTCTACTGCATATTTCACTACCAGCAACTGTTCAGAAGAAAGGGGAATTATGATGAGGGCTTCGGACACGCTCAACACAAGAACCGATGGCTTTTAAGGAACGCCGGTGAGCCGGCGTGCAGTGAATCCGAGGCATGATGATCCCCCCGATGAACGTGAGTACCAGCGGACCAGATAGCGTTGGCGCGTTTCATGGTCAGCCGTTTTGCTGGCACGCGAATGTGTCCCGCCGTTAAAAACGTGCTCTTCTCCCGTTCCCAGCGATCGCGATGGTGGCTTTGACAACACGGGGAATCGTGACGTCGCGCTTGAGGCGCCATGAATGGTCACCGCCGTCCATAGTGTGAAGTTGAAATGAAAAGCGTCTTACGTAGATTTCTGACTGGCACAGTGCCTCACATATTAATCAGTTTTCTGGCAATTATGGTTTATGGCAATTAGGAGACAGATGATCTTTATCCATAATAGCATCTCCTCTGTGGAAGCAAAGAACAGACACATTTTTGAATGCCATTTCCTTGTGACAGCTGAATGAGTTATCGCAGTACCTTGTTATTTTGAGAAAACAGCATTTGAAAAAAAAAAAATTGCGAGTGGCCATATTCACAATTATTCTGCTAACATTATCTCCATTCTGAATACTCATGAACCTAATGCAGTGACATTCCTACCTGCCATAATAGCATTGTGATACGTAATGTTTCAAACTGATGAATTTACACAGCATTAAAAATCAAAAATAAAGATGTTTGCACACGATTTTTACATTACATTATTTAATATCTTTCAAGTTTGATATCCAATGTAATCCCTCTCTCTCTCTGTCTCTCTCTCTCTCTCTCTCTCTCTCTCTCTCTCTCCCTCTCTCTCTCTGTCACACTCACACACACACACACACACTGAATGTTGACATTTTTCTATTGCTGCGTTGTGTGCAATCAATTTTCTTTGTTTTCAATTATTGTTGTTCAAAATGTTTGAACATGTTCCAAATGTTAAAAAGTGAAAAACAAATCAAACATCAACTAATTCTTGTGTGCGCAATACAAAACATAACATAAATGATTATTCTCAACAAAAGTGAAAGAAATGGCACAAAAACGCATTGATTCTAATATGGGCAACTTTTGACCCTCTTATGGAAGCTTGAGGTAGTAATGTAAGAACTACAATTTCTTCAAATCTGAAAAAATAAATGTTTGATTTTCATTGTTTGTTTGTTTATTTGTTTGTTTGTTTGTTTGTTTGTTCTGCCTGGGTAAAGGAGCAGAACACAAACGCGACTAAATGCACTCATACATAGTGAATACAAAACACACAAAATATATGAACACCTCCTTTCAGAGGAACATAGCCAAGCATTTATTTGAAGTCATACCTCTAGCACGTACAAATTAAACATCCACTCTCCCTTTAGGCGTTTAACATATGTGAATCTCTGCCTTCCCAGCCTGTTCTCCGCCCTGCCTGTCAGACACTCAGCCGTCAGCCTGGTCCTCTCAACCCAATGTAAAACTTTGGTGTTGGTGCAAAACATAGAGGAAGAGCTCCAGTCACTGTGTGTTGCAGATGACAAAAGTATGTACTTAAACCTCGACCTCTTCCTTAAACCCAGCCAGACCTCAATTGCAACACTGAACTGTATTAACTGCAATTAGGGATAGCTCTGGTGTAATGAGAACGAGTTGGGCTGGCTCTGCCTGTTGGTCTCTACCTTCGTCTACTGTCATTTACAGAGGATTTGCTTTTTCACTGAAAACATGCTGCTGGGGAAAAGAAACAAACCCGGATGAGAGCAGGGAGCGTCCACCGCAAACAGCAAAACAATGAGCTAGGGATGTTCATCAAAATCGTGACATAACTGCGGGCTTGTCGCTGACACGATTCATATACCGTACATGTAGTCTCTTGACCCACTGCTCATGCAAAATCATAAATAATACATTTAAAAGTCCTTTGAGAGTCACTATGTGCACATTTGCTCAGCGTCTGACCAAATGTAACGACACCCGCGCTACGGCCAGCTGAAATGGCCGCCTGATTTCAAAACGAACCCCACGCGACAACGTCCGGCATTTGGCTCAACATCAACCAACGAGTGTGAAGGAACTACGGCAGATGCTGGTTCCCACGAGCACCGTGACGAAACGAATCAGTAGGGTTGTTACAAAAGTTAAATATTTATTTGATGATGTAATACAAACAGGATTAATTTAAAACACTGCATACTGAAAAACAAGATTATGCACACAATTTGATATGAGAAAACAGCAAATGTCCATATATACTAGAATTTTGTGCACTTCCCCGATTCTTGCTTACTCTTGACAGATCCTTTCTTGTCAGTTCCAGTCACTGGTTTTCTGCAAATACAAACAAGTAGATTATCTCATTAGACATATTTTTGTTGTCTCTGTAAGGCAGGTGAATCGCTAAAGGGGTATGTCAGCTCACATGTGCTCCTCAGTGTGGTCCTGAAGTTCAACGTTGCGGGTCTCAGGCAGCAGCAGACAGAATCCCCCAGCAGCGATGGGGACGACGCCGTATATCAGCATGGGGATGCTGTCATGGTAGACGTCCAGGAGCTTGATCAGCGGGGCGAGGATGCCCGCCACGCGAGCACACATGGAGTTCAGACCAACACCATTCTGCCTGCCAGCATGGAAATCCGACCAATCAGCAATCCCACGACATAATACGATACGTCGAATATCATATTGCGATATACTGTTGTTGTTATTATCATTACAATCTAACCTGTAATAATCATTATCATTAGTAGTAGTACTTAGAATGAGTTTAACCTCTGAGACATATCCCATCGTACCTTATAGTGGTTGGGTAGAGTTCTGCTGTATAAACATAGACGATGGAGAAACAGGCAGTGGCGGCAAATTTTCCCACTACGGCTATGACTGTCACCATGAGAGGAAGGTCTGATGGGAAGACAATAAATCAGACAAAAGCATGCTCGTGAGACAAATATATGGGACACGACAGGCATATTGAAGTAATTTATTCTGAGTATTGACAGCAAAATACGTCTTCGCTGCTTTGACGCGACATTCACGCATCAAAACATTCTTATTATCGAAGTGCAAATTACCTTTTGGAATAGCAAGAATGCCAAGGCAGGCAGCACCTCCGAAAATTAGCAACAGCGCTTCACTTATCCTCCTCCCGAAGTGCTCGATGAGCGGCAGACTGCCCAGGCGTGCGGGAATTTCCACTGCGCCAAAGATGAACTGAGTGATGTAGATATTAAGGCCAAAATGACCAACATTCAGACTCAGTCCATAGTACATCAGGCTGGTTCCAAACCTGTCAACGGATTGGAAGCGATAATGCTCATTTCCATTGCAGCGGTCATGGAGGCACAATGTGTTTCATGCGAATACCCACCAGACGTAGCTCATTATGATAGCACGTTTTCTCAGATATGGCATCCTGAAGATGTCCAGCAGGCTTCCTCTTTTGGATGCTCCCTCAACATCCAGCTATGTGTGTGTTTAGGGGGAAGGTCGGTGGACATGTTAGGGTGTAATCATTTCAGGGCTTCATGATGACTGAGGCAAAAACTGTGTGTTGCTGCTCACCTTGTTCAGCAGATCTTCTGGGACGTCCCTCCCATTCACCTTTGCTGCCCTCCGCACCGCCTTTATGGCCTCCTCCTTCCTGCCCTGGGTAATGAGCCAGCGAGCTGACTCTGGCAGAATCCTGGGTACGATAAAGGACCACACACTCCAACCTCAATGTGCATTTATTACGACAGCTAAAAATGGGTATCTGAAGGTGTGGTTAAGGCTGCTGACCAGTAAAATATTGCCAAGACGAGGACAAGAGGGCTGAAGAGCACCAGCTGCAGGATCCTCCAATTAGGGATCAAGTAGGCAATACCGGACAACATCATCAGTCCCAGGGGGAAGAAAGTGTGGCAGATGATGGTGCAGAAAGCAAACTTGGAGGAATCACTCCACTCCCCACCTTCAAAGCAATGACATGGCATCATTTCGCTAATTATTATTCAGAATGTTTGGAGAGTAAAAGTAGGGTGAACTTAACACATTTGATACAGCAACGCAGCGCTTCTGCAGAGACAGCCATGCTCGCTCCAACAGGGTTAGTGTCAGTGTATACATGCTGATATCGGTATTTAAAATAAAACAAAATCAACGTTATGGATGCGTAAGCAAGCGTTTTGGGGTGATTGCAGTTCAGAAACTTTGGTTCCCCTCCGTTGAGCAGAAGAACGCTGCCTGCCAACGCAGCAAACCCTCAAAAGTATCACGGCTTTCAGGTTTTTTTCTCGTGAGCACTCCACCTACCGATTACGAACGCATTCGCGATGATGCCCGAGATCGAGATGCCGCCTAGGAATTTGAGAGCCACGTAAACGTAGATGTTGGGCGAGAAACCAGCGCCGACTCCAAACAAGAGGAGGAGGAGGACTGAAAGCAGCACCACGAAGCGCCGGCCAAACCTACAAAGAGAAGAACACAAGGATTACGCTGCTGGAGATTTGAACAGGTATCAGACAGACAGTAGAGAGCGTTAACCGATAGAGCACTTTTGGCGCATCATAAAATGAAAAATACGGCAGCGACGGCCCGGGACTGTAGACTGGCTAGAATCCTGCAATAGACAAGAAGGGGGCAACATTCTTCTCCTTAAGCTCCATCTACTGGTCTTTTCACTTCCCAGTCGTTTGCAGACAGAAGAGGAGGGGATCCTACACAACAGTAATCATCACCCCGTTACACCTTTTTTGAGACATATTGCTGCCATCAAATTCAAAATGAGCTAATAATTTTCATGAGATGGTAAAATGTTCCAGTTTCGACACCCGATATATTGTTTATGTTCTATCAGGAATAAAATCTGGGTTTATGAGATTTGCAAATCATTGCATGCTGTTTTTGTTTACATTCCATACACATCGTCCCAACTTTTTTGGAAGCGGGATTATATGAGCAGAGGAGGGGGGGGGGGGGGTCCGTCACCTGTCAGCCAACTGCCCCATCAGCAAGGCTCCAACCAGAAGACCGGCCATGTAGATGGACTGGGACGCCTCGATCAAACTGCTCTGATCACACACCAGTTGAAACTTGAGAGTGGAAAAAGGAGAAGACAGACCCAAATTTGGAACTGGAGAGTTTTTGCTTCAAAACAGAAAGATTGCAATTAAATGTTGGGGCCATTTTGAGTGCTTAAAATGACAGTGAAGACATGACATCAATGAAGATTCAAAGCAGGAGTGTGCGTAGTATATCCCTGCGTGTGGGTCTTTCCGGTTAGCTATATGTGTGTTCGCTTTTTTCATCTGACAACACACAACAGTTTAGTATAATAAGAAAATGTTACTTATAAATGTATCAGCTAAACAAAGTTTGGTTCCCTCATCATCGTTGATTAGCAGATAATATTACTGCACTTTTTTTCTGTTGATCAGCCACATGTCGTTCAATACCAGTGATCACAAAATGCCACAGGTAGGTCTAATTGATTACCTTCACAGTTAATTGGTCCGCCCCTCGCTGAGGCCTAACTTTTACCGACTGTCATTAATCAGCAGATGTCGGGTCAGATGACTTTTAATCTTGTAATAGGACAGGTCCTGGTTTGATACGTGGTGATAACATGACACCATTTCTTTTTATCACTGTCACGACTCCCTGTGTGTCCAAGTGTCGCATTTAAAATCCCAGTACTTGTTGACTAAACCTTCTTAATGGTCCTAAATACATCACTAATTTACTAGAACATCATGAAGCATCCAGACCTTTCAGGTCATCGGGGACACGCGCCTTGGTGAACACCTGCAGCCTGCTGAAACACTCAGCTCATTCACATCAGGGCTCAAAACATTGTCATCCTTCAATTTGAAATTCCAACTCTTTGTTTGTCTGATTTTGCTTTTTGCTTGTATTGTCTTTTAATGTTTTATCAGTGTCTTTAGTTGCCCTTTTAATATAGTCCTCTTAATGCATCAGCTTATAATGTATTTTTTATACCGTTAAGCTCTTGTTTTAAAGCACTTTGAATTGTCTCCTGTCTAAGTTGCCTTACACACTGTGAATGAACCTGCTTTGTCAACGAGTTCTTGAGTAAAAAAAAGCACTTTTGATAAGCAGCCGGGCACATTTCATGGATGCATGGACGTGTCGTTTATGACCTGCAGTCGGCGGATTGAACATGAGCGCGTGAATGAGTCGCTAAAAATGCAATGTAAAGTGCTTTGAGTAACAAAGACAGATGTAAAATTGCAACCCCGGGAGACCAAAGCCAAAGTGAATAGCTTAGAGACACCACGAGAACATCTGCCAGATTTAGATTAGTTCATTTTCCCTCAGCACTAAATTACACTGCTTTTCCACATTAAATACTTCCCCATAGTGTTTACAGACACGGCACATTCAGGCAAACGAGGATCACTTACCTCCATCAAAATACTGGAGGCGCCTTTGGGTGCCTCAAACTTGGATCCATTGATGCATCCTGTTGTGGCGTTGAGCCCATAAGCCTCTATGGTGTTCAAGTCCAAGTCCACGGGCGTGAACATTTTGCAGCTTTCAAAATGCCCGTCCTCGTTGACTGGGATCGAAAGATTTTTTTGCTGTTCTCGTGTCAGGTTGGGCCCGCGGTCCAAAATCCAGTCGGTGTCACAGTGGTGCGGGAAGCTCATGCCCGTGAACACCTGGCCTATTACATCGAAGGCCACAAATATGCTGGGGATGCACAATGCAGCCACCAAGCGTTTCTGAAACAAACCAAACTCCCCGATCTCCTTCAGGATCTGCCCAAAGGTGCTCATGTTGGCACCCGACTGTCCTCCAAGTGCAGCCCGGGACAGAGAAAACGTTGAGTCGCCAACAAACGCGGCCTCTCGTCCTGGAAGTCAATGTTTAAACTGACAGCCGCCGCAATTTTAATGACCTGTCAAATTTCTAACAAAGAGGCTTCGAATGCAGCATGTCAGGATTGCCCAGGGTGAAGTCCAGCTGTTATGCAGCTGCACGGATCTGCGCGCAGCGGCCGGGGGGCGTCCACGCCAAGATAGGAAGCTTCTGCTTAGCTGACATCATCTGTGTGCTCAGCAGAAGAAAAAAAAAAAAGAGAAAAGAAAAAAAGAAAAAAGTACATACGGGAGTGTGGAAGGGCTCAAATGCTTCGGAAAGGAAGGAAAGCGCTTGGTGGAATCACATGTTGCATTGTCAGAGGGTTCCATGTGGACAGTGGAGCCTGAGGCCCTGAAGCTGTGTAACAAACCTGAATGTTTGCTCGTTTTCTCAATATTGTCGTGTTTGATCGCGCTCACGGTCATGACTCGCCGCGCCATGATTAGCACCTCCCACCGGCGTGTGTAAATGCCGCTTTTGCCAACTCTTTTCTCCTATGTCAGTAAGATGTTTGGACTCCATTGGAAACCATGTCTTGCCAAAAAGAAGCGTTCTTTAACTTAATTTTAAAAGCCAGAGGCTCCTCTGCACTTTGCAAGTGACAATATGAAGTCCTTAAAGCGCAATAACAACCAAATAGTCAAGCCGGCTTAATTTGAATAGTAACTTATTTGCTTAAAGGGGAGGCTTTGCAGTCTGGACATACAGCAACTTTATTGATGATTTAAATGTGGCAACCTCCCCTGGAAACACTGGATAAGGCATAATAAAGTTTCAACAGCGCTGTGACTTAGTGAGACTGGCAGATTTGTTCGAGTGGAACTTATGAAGTCTTCTGAAGCTCCAGAGGGAGATTTGTTAGCTCCGAGCCATCAGCGGTTGCCTTCAGGCATGACCACAGCTGAACCATCACCGCCTGGTTATTATTGTAACGGTGACGCCAGCGGTCCCCAGACTTAACAAATTAGCTCTAACCTAAACGCAAGTCCTGACGTACCGAAAGATGATATCTTTTAGATTTGTGTGTACAAGACTTGGGAGCGCTCCAGACCCCGACCACATCTGTGCCTTAATCGAACCTGTCGTATTTATGAAACAGTAATTAAGCGAGAGATTATGTGCTCCAAAGCTTTATTATTCCCCGTCTTAGCGAGTTTTTGTGCGTTTTGCTGGCCAACTACAGCTACATTCAACTATTAAAATGTTCAGCCTCTGAAGGACATGTATTCTTCCTTTCAGACTTAATACTTTTTATATTAAGCATTTTATTTCCAAAAAAGATGGTGCCTTTAATGCCACTTTACACTGTAGAAATATTCATCTTTCTCAAGCTCTAGCGCAAAGGACCCTTATCCTTCCCTTTTTTTTTCTTTTTTTGCATCGCTTCAGCGGCTCATTGAAGCAACGACATGTATTGCCTTCAGGAAATGCTTGTTTACCATTTTTGTGATGATTTCCGAAAGCTCTGCCAAACGGTGTCAAATGTTGTCCCAGAGATTGAACGGTCAGTGTTTTTGAACATTTCGTTTGTCCCGGCTTGAACTTCCAAGACAATACATTCATACCAGTATAAATATGCATTTAAAGTTAATCATTGCTGCCTGGTTTTACGGAACGAGGCCCGACAGGGTGACAAAAGGTCACCCGAGGGCGAGAACGAGACCAGCGGCCTGATAAATGTCAGAGCGTTCTCCAGCTGCGGGGCCTCTGCGGGTTTCAACACGTTTAATCAGAGATGTTGTTTATGAGGACAATGTCAGACCCTCTTCATGTCCACACGGGCAAAACACATGCACACGAGATGGAGGCAAGCCCCCGGATACCTTTGACGAGGAACAGTATGGGGCGCTTCTCAATGACTTTGCGCATTTATACATGGTTAACAAAAGTTGACGGACGTGATCAGACAGTCTTCATAATAGTGCACGTGTTTAAAACCTGACAAATTTACATTTCACTTTTAAGGCCTCAAATTCAATTGATTGGATTCTAAAACTGCAAAATCCCTGTAAACAGCAATGAAGTGTGAATCACATTCTTATGATATCCAAATCCTTGTTGTTCTTTTCCCTCTGAGTTCCTGGTGCTACTGCAGAAGCTATCCAACCATGAAAATGTTCAGCTTTTTCAAGACATGTATTCTTCCAACCTTTTTTAATGAATTTGTGTTACGGCTTCTCTTTGACATAAATTGCCATTGAAATGGTGATACTTTGGTGCATATGTTCAAAAATGCAGCTTACTTCAGCTTTCATATTAATGACATTTTCTGCAGGGAATGCCTTTCTTTTTTACTAGTTATAATTAGTGTTATAAAGAGAACTTCATTAACGTTAAACATACTTGCAGTAACAGGCTTCCCTTGGATCGCAGGTGACGGCGTACACATAAAAAAAAAACCAAAGAGGCTGATATGCTCATTCTTTATTGATTAAAAATAATCAAGAAACATGCTTTGAACTCCAAAATGATCCAAAATAGAGCAAATGAAGGACTGAAAACAGGTGGAAAATTCAAATATATTACAGCCTTGCTGAGTTATTGCCTGGACAGAGGAGTGTTGCACGTCATCTGTTCAGTTGCTACAGCTCTAGTGAACTACATGTAAGCAGAAGAGACGGATGTGGAAAATAATGAATCCATTAAGCAAGGCTCAATCTACACAACACACATACCTTTCTCTCAACACACGCACACACACACACACACACGCACGCATACACACACGCACGCATACACACACACAGCCCTGGCCTTGTCTACTTTCAGCTGCAAACTACCCAAGGAAGATGGCATCAAATACTGCAGTTTAGAGTAATGTGAGGATGCTGAGGTTGTCGCTCCCCTTCGAGGAGGCCGACACGTTTATTTCAGGTACAGTATCTTCACGTGTAACAAGAACCAAAGACACTGAAATTCTGAATCAAAAACCATGTCAACAATTTAAGGCTAAATTTTAACAAGTCAAAATACAAATATTTCTTAACATTTTCATCTGCAAGCGAAAAAAAACAAACAAACATGTCGTTCGATATGGCATCTGGAGGTTTATGACATTACATCACCAAGGTTGACGGTAAAAACCTTGCGGGGAGTTTAAGATCTCCACGTCGACGGCAGCGCGTTAAACCAGCCTCCCACCTCCAAACTGTGTGCCGAAACGCGAGACGCACATTCATTTAATCAAAGCAGGGTCACGAATGCACATCGATGTCCAGAGTGCGGCTGGGAGGATTCTAACAACAGGTTTCTCCATCAGAACCAAGATTCAAACACTTGTCTACAACCACAGCTGAGCTTCTCAACACTGAGGGATGTCAAAAAAAATCCCCACCGCGGCGGCGTGAAAGCAGCCGCATGACTTCAGATGTGGATGAAAATTACTTTTTTTGTAAACAGCCTCCACTTGTCACTATTAAGAGCTGGAGACAAATTTGCTGTTACAGGGCGCAGAGTTTCGGGGGAGGGGAAATTTAAGGTGGACAGGCATGAAGCAGAGCACCCGGATAGCCGCGGCTCTGCCGTAAAATATATTTGCACTTTTCCAAAGGCAAGAAGTGAAAAGCTGACAATTCTTTATGAGTAAAGGTAAATAAGCGTCATACAGCAACGGCGTGTCCCGCAGAACAGGGCATTCAAAACCAAGATTTGCAGTGTCGTCATCCTTCACACACCACAAACCCACAATCGTGTCTTAGGACAGAAAAAAAGGCCAAGAGTGAAACACCCAGTATAAAAACAAATCAAAGCCAAATGTCATTATTTACAAACTAGAAGTTAAATCAAGTACTCATGTTCCATCTACATAAACAAATATGCATTAAATGTCTTTAATTTGAGAAAAGGATTCAAAACAAACTAATAAAAGACATGTCTGCTTATAAAACATGTGGTTTCAGCTCTTGCAAACTTTTTACAGCTATTTTAAATGGATTTTCATATCGAATAGGCTGGTTCACAAAAAAATAAAAAGTTTTGATTTCATACTACAGACCAGAGCCAAATCATCTTCCACAACAATAATAATAATGATAAAAAAAAAAAATTAAAGTTAGTATTTTGTGCCTTGCATCTTCAATCATTCAACTTTTATGAGTTATGGGTGCATTACTTGAATTTTATAGCATTTGAAGTGCTGGCCGATGTCTAATATTTCAAAACCAGCCTTTTTAAATTGTGTCACCTCTTCAATCACGAGAACTCCCTAATATTGCTGCAGGAGTTTATTTAAGGTCAAGTCTGGATTTTTTTGTGGAGTTTTGCTGTTTTAAAAAATGATAAAACATCAGCGGCGGATGAGCAGTGTGCTGTAGATGTGCCGTCAGGCTGCAAAGCTGAAAAGCTAAAGAGTTTCACTTCACATGTTCCTTCATTACAGTTAACATGAGCTCTGACAAAAATATATATATCTTAATGAATCTGCAGCAACAAATAGTCCAACAAATTTTAAACCAAATTTAACACCTGCTTGGGCTGTGTTGCTTATAGTAGTTGTCAGGTCTCCAGGAATTTTTGCTTTTAAAACCCCCCAAAATCAAACAATATATCGTTACCTATTTTTAAGATTTGTGCCACAATGACTCCCAGCAGACTTCAGTCATAAACCTCCAACAGACTAACACGTTAGTTAATTATGGTCTTTTCATGGATGCTTTCCCCAGAATCTCCTCATTTATAAACAAAATTGTGCCAAAAAAAAGAACGAGGGTGGATTTCGCCAAACTTGGTGGAGTGTAAGATGGCCAAAAGAGCATTATATTAGCAATTTGCGCCAAACTATTAAACTTAACAAAAGGCTGTATTTTCTTTTTCTTTTTTTTTTTCCAAGAGGGGTCTCGACTCTTTGCTTGGCCATCTGTCAGCAAGATCATTCAAAAACCTGCCAGGCAGATTTTGATGAGGAGCACATCTGGACATTTTCCTCAAGAAATATTACATGACAGTTCTTGGCGGAAGTTTGTGCTCCAAGGAATAAAATAAATAATAAATGATAAAATACTGATGACCTCAGCTTTTTAGAAATTATTATTTCTTATTCGCCCCGCTGATGGGTGTGTGACACCACATCAGCAGTTGCCTGCCTCAGGTTGAGTCTAAACTTCTGATTCTCGGTGACTTACAGCGCTGCAGCTATGCTCCTTTAAGAGTCAAGCGAAAAGTTTCACATCAGGAACTGAAACCACATTTTCTACAATTCAGACAACAAAATGCTCCATATGGTAGCTGGGGACGTCCCCGAATCGTGCATTCAGTAGTTCTGATGAATATAAGGCATTGCTATACTTATCAGGATTCAAGGGTGTTGGTTTAGATTGTGCAAATGCATCATATATTAGAGAGAGAGAGAGAAAAAATAACAGAATGAGGGAGACCAGAATGTTGAAACTGTTGCAGATACTTGCATCCTTCTACGTATACACTGTAAACTTTTCTGAGTGATTCTTACACTGTAGGTTCTGATACTTCAGCAGACCACCTAATTCAGCCAGGCAGCGGCGTAAAATCCTATGGGTGACACAACGGTACTGTTTTCTTTGGCAGTAGTGGTTTCTTTACAGCCATAGAAAGGAAAAAAAAAATGCATTAAACTATTTTTTTTTTTATTTTCACATTTTTTAGGCAAGTCATGGTCCCGGCTGGAACAACAGTTTAACTAATGCTGAGCTGAGCAAAGCCCATCAATTTAACGTCATCTGGAATTTCAGATCCCTCTATCCCAGAGGCCTGCAAAGACAAAAAAAAAAGAAAATGAACAGTGAACAAAATTGTGTTTGAGAAGTAACAAAATACTTTATCACTCTTTAAAGAGCCTTTTTTTTTTAATAAAAAAGTGTTCTTGTCAGTCAAAGTCATTGCAATTTGTTGCAACCTCAGTTCATAACCAAGTGTTCTGTGGTGCCAATAGACTGAACGCTTTAAACGTAAGCAACATGTCGCCATTATGCAACCACATTTATATAAAAACATTAATGCCTGTCTTTTATACTGGATTTTGAATGTAACAAAGCTGAACCTATGAGCAGGCTGGCATGATTGCACTCAGAAGATTAGGAAAGGGGGACAATTTGGATTTTACAAAGTAGGAAGTAATCTCAAAAACAACCACTCACCAGTTTGAAAGTGACATTTTTATTGGCTTGAGGCTCATCAACTATTTTCTGCAAATTTGCAGCAACTGAAAAGAAAAAGGTTTCATCCCATTGAAAGACAAAAAAAAAAAAAAAAAAAAAGTTCGATTAGTACATGTGCTGTGTGTGTTCAGAGGACAGAAAAAGTGCAAGACACTGTGACTGTCAGAGGGCTTCTGAGCAGTCTTTGGACCTGATCCAGGAATTGTAATCCTGCGTCATTTCATCACTAACCTATTACTAAGTCCTTCCCGTCCACCAGGCCTGCTGACACCAACTCCTGCGACACACCATCTGCTGTGTCTGAAAAAGAGAGAGGGGTCAAGTGTGACACGAGGACCGCGAGTGTATTATTTAAAAGCAAATATTAACCAAAGTTGCAAATCATGGCTTACTAATTTCCAAAACACTCCAATCAGTTTCAATTATCAAACAGGTCTGTTACTTTTATAGAAAATATACAAGGAGATGTACAACAAAAATGGTGTGTGATCATTTTGGAAGCACATTTTTATGAAGGCTTTCAGGTTGCCCAGGAGTGCAGGCCACCAGTGGGGGAAGATAAATGAAACATGAGATATTCATTTTCAGCTGCTTTTACTGATTACCCAAAGAACCATTGCAATGAGAAGAATTTCACTCACCTCTCCCAGGCATAAATTCAAAGCGGATGTCATTTAGCTCTTTCTTTGAATTTCTGAGATGAAAAAAACAACAACAAAAAAACAAAAAAACCCCATCTGGTATTAAATATTCAAACCACTCTTGACTGTTTTTTATGTGGTAATGTTGAAACATACCTTAACCTTAATACCAAACTAATGGGAGCTTTCACGTCACCTAAGGCAGCTGGAGCCTGTGAAAACACAAAGACATTTAACATGTGAGGAATTAAAGCTTTGACAAATAATTTGTTTATTCACAGGAGTAGAAGAGGAAAGGTCAAGTTAACCTCTTGTTTTCCCTTTGTCATGTCAAGGGGGAAGAAAAAAAATAGATAAAATAGATGGCAACAAGACTTGATGGAAAAACAGCAGCAAGTCTGACCTGTGAAGGTGCTGCAGAGGCAGTGGCGGCGGCGGCGGCGGCGGCAGCAGCGTTGGCGGCGGCCGCTGCAGCTGCGGGTGCAGCCGCGGGTGCAGCCTGGGCAGTGGGCTGAGTGTTGACTGGAGTGGGTTGCAGTGGAACTTGGCCTGCAGCCTGAGGTAGTTCTGCCTGACCTGCAGCAGGCGGCTGGAGTTGGCTACTTGAGGGCTCGGGAGTTTGGAAAACCTGAAGGAGAAATTTCATCAAGTGCGGCAAGCACTTCCACATCGATCCCGTCCTGCGAGCCCGTAAATGAACACTACGACAACAGCGCGTGACTCATGAATGACTCACTGAGCGAGCAGCCAGTCAGAAACAATGATATGCTCAGACTCTGCTCTCGTACGATTAAGCAGTTTAACAGCTACAGTGCTACTTTCACCTGCTGCTCATTAAATCTAAACATTGGATGCATTTATTAGAACAGTTACTGACATGCTGGCACATCAACACTGCGGGGAGAAACAAAAGGACATCTATTTATCAATATCACGTGGTGTTGTGATATTTGGCAAAGCAACGGTGCTTCGATGCACAGATGCTCCGTAGAGCGCTTTCATTTAATAAAGTGCACATGACATTTGTGGCAGGTTTTTATGACCGTGTTTTGTCTGTCTGCTTGACAATCCCAGTTCTCATTGTGCAGCAAACATGACTGAAGGCAGATTAATAGATTAACATTATCTCATTACACAAAACAAATGTTGACAAAGTTTGCCTTTGGGAACACAATTAGCATGATTAAAATATATCACAGAACAGGTTATTGTAATACTTTTTCCCGACAAAATAACAATATCCGGATAGTGTAATGTGGGGACTACGGTGGTTCCCACTTCTAATTCTGTTGATATTAACTATGATATTCATCTTGTGACTGTCCGTTCCAACTGCGATGGGCCTCACCAAAGTCACCAGACTCCTCATGATACAATATTGCGAAACGATGTCGTCACATTTCAATGTCTAGACACGCTATCAAATATGAAATATGTGACTGTGCTATGGGTGACATAAAAAAAAAGCTCCGATTTCAACAAATTCACCGCAGCTACAGTGACGGCACTCACCTCTGAATTCTGTGACCCCTCCTTCACTCTCGGTGACTGTTCAAAACACATGAAGAAGAAGGTTACGCTCATGCGCGTTTCTCTGCGACCGCGTCAGCAAAGCATGAACAGCATGCGTCGATGCAAAGGACACACAGAAAGTGAGAGGTGTAAACAGATTAACAGAGCACACTCGTTTACTTTCCACGCCTATCACCATCTCCTTTCGGGGATTATAGTGTTACTGTTACAGTGGGATCAAATATACTGCACTCTAATGATAATGGGCTCATTATTGGTCAAATGACTAGTTTTTCCATTGGCCCCTTTAATATCTATGTGGTGGTATTTTACACCACACTGGAGTGATTGAGCAGGATTGCAAAATGGTGATATCAGATTTTAATGATTTTTGAATTGATGTTATAAAGAAACTAAGTTTTTTTTTGTTTTTTTTAATCTAATTCAATCAAAATGCAAAAAAAAAAACAGGCCTTTCAATTGGGTTACTTAACATCCAAAACATGTTCATAGCCTCATTAAGGGAATATTGACTCTGCACATGCCATGACATAAAATTACATACGCTGTCACTGTATGTTTTAGACATACAGTATCACCCACCCTGGTACCAGAGTTGTTTGTAAAGGAGAGGAAATATACAAATTAGAGTTTAATTTGTCCCTTTACTCTCAGATTTGGGGAAGCTCAAAGCAGCAAAAGGTGAGAGGGAAGAAAAACGCAAGCAAGCAAAGACGTCCAAACTGACTCCCCATTGATGCAGAGTCAGACAGAACCCTCGCAGGCCGCCATGGAGACAAACTGACTGGGATGAGAAGACCTGGCGTGGCGTCTGAGCTGATGTCAGTAATCACATCAGCATCAGAGTGACTTCAAAGTGACGGCATGATCAGACTACTGCACCGTACAGAGGTCATGCATCCTGAATGGAAGCCTCAGCCAGGCTCTAATAACACTCCTCGGTGGCATTAAACCCCCCCAGAGTCAGTGGAGGCATATAAAGTTCAGTTTGCCAACAGTTGGCCAAAAAAAACAAAAAAAAAACAAAGCAGCTGAAATCATATTTCTTTATGATTATTAGTGTTCTAATTCAAGATTTTTTACAGGGTTGATAAGTAATTTGCTTCATATTGATTAAATGTGATTTGGTCAGTGTAAATAAGTGATTTAGAAAGAGAAACAAAATTAATACAGATGGCTTCCAGGAAAGGTAACTCTCACTCCCTCTGTTAAATGATGCTCTCTGGGATGTATACTTGGAAAGAGAAATACACTAATAAACTATATTTATTGAAAATCATATGCAGCTGCATGATAAGAGTATGCAATAAGAGAAAACCATTATGAAACTTTTGACTGGCATAAACCACCCTTCAACCTCAGCAGTATTTCAGTGAAAACCGCGAATGGTTCCTTCCCTCTTTAAAGAGACACTTGGCAGTACTGACTAATGGGTTCTGGCAAGGTGAACTTCTGGGTCAAATTCCACTCGCATGTGATCGGCAGCATGCTCAGTTTAAGAACCGCTCCACTCAACAAACCCATTGCATAACTTTGTTTGGCAAATTGATAGTTGTCGTCCGATAGGTTAGTGTTAAGTTATACAACAGGAGAACAAAGTTACTACTATCTGGAAGATAAGATTTTGTCTGACGGCAGATATGCTCATCCCTACAAAGACTTCCACAGCAAATGAGTATTAAGCCAACTGATTAGCCCTGATAAGCAGGGACACATAATCCGGCTCATCATAACTGTAAAGATTAAGTCTTTCTTATGCTACTTATATCCCATACGCAAAAAGGCTGCTGCTTATGCATGCTTTCAGCCCTCACTTTCACAAGCCCTCTCTAGCCGTCCCGTGCTCCCTGGCTAATGAGTGCAGAGAGAGCCCTTCCTTGTTAGGGGAATGCCATTTGTATTACGGTGGCACGTGAACAACCCTGGACGCAGGCAGCTCGAGTGGGTAGGAGAAGCGCACTTGTCGCCTGGGGGCGCCAACAGGCTTCACCTGCTGCTCCTTGGCCATCGGACAGAACATACACAGACTCAGTGGAGATACAGTGGACAAAGCATGCGACTGCACAGACATGAGAATGACAATTCAAATAGTGTACAGAGATTAAAAGACAAGACATGTGGAGAACAACTAGAGTGTTAATAATGTGCATTTGTAAGGGACACCACTTTCTTAATATTCTCCTTACCCGTAAGGCAGCGACAGCTGCTTTGCCCTCTTCACTTTCCTCATCCAGCTCATCATCACTCCATTCCCATTCGCCATCCTCTGTTTTATGCAGTCGGCCACTGGAACCTGGCACGCGACGAACCTGTCGTGCACACAAAAGCGATAGTTTTATGATCACAAAGGAGCTGGAACTGAAATGTACTTAAATAAGCCAAAACGACTGTGATCAATTACATAGAGGTTCTCTTACCTTTTTCGACCTCTCTGTTATTGTGGGAGCTCTCTGAAGTAACTTCTCATGTAGATACTCATGGTTCTGTCATCAGAAGAAAGAATTGAACAGTTTCAAGCAAAATTCAAAAAGGTGGATGTGGTAAATGTGTTGTACTCATCTCACTTAGTAGCAGCACTTCAAACTTTATTTCTCATCATGACAGATGATGACAGTGGAGCAGAGTTTTGGCTGATGCGGCCCCAAAAGTTCACCAATTCGCACCAGACATATTTGTAAAAAAAAAAAAAAGCAACAAAGCCTGCCCTCTGCTGGAGACATGAAGAATTGCTGTTCTTATCTCTGACCAGTGTCATGTGCCACAGACCTACCAGGTCCTATATGGGCTGTGTGGCCTGCTGAGGCAGCACTCTAGTTGTTCCAGTTGCTCGGGCACTGGAAAGCCAGAGGCTGGAGCTCCACTGCTTATCCCTGCCTTTGTTAGAAGCAGCTCTCTACATAGCAGCTCTATAATGTGAGGAATGCTGCAATGACCTCAACTTGGGCCAGACACACTGACAGACAAAGCCAAGTAAGAAGCAGCCTGACTCACACACACCTCAAGAAGGGCTGCTGTACTAGTTTATTTTTACTCTTCAATTCCTTGACATATGAACACCTTCTCTTGTCAATTCAAAGCCTCTGGAGCTTAAAAAAGATTTCTATATTCATAAAAAGCAGCTTATTTCTTAATCAGAGGCCAACTAAGCCCATTCAGTCATAATCACTCCTGCAGGCATGAACCTTTAGTCATCAACTGACTCAAACTGTGTGTAAAAGAGGGGCCATGCTGACTCACTGTGTAACTGATTTAGTCACCTACCTTTGCCTTCTGAAAGAATTTATGCTTCAGTAACTCTGAGGATGTTGGCCTGAAAAAGCAGAATAAGATATATTCAGTTTCTTCTGTCGATTTGTTACAGCATTTATACTTAGGGGGTTAAAAAAACAAACAAAGAAAACAAAAAACAAGGGTACAATATTCTTGTTTTAATGAAGCTGTAAAATATGGTAGAACAAATTAACTGTCACTGGGACCATAAAAGCAATTAACATGCTTATTTGTTTATGGCATTTTATACTACCTGTAAATCAGTTCCACTAACTGTAAAATGACTATTCACAGCTGCCCGTAATAGGGGTTTTTTTTTTTTTTGCATGAACCATGACCTAATGCCAACAAAAAGTATTATGAGGCTTTAATATAAACACCTTTTCTCTGGGTCCTTTTGTAGACACAGTGAGATCATCTTCCTGAAGGACTTTCCGTATTTCTTTACCATTTCCTTGTCTGTGATTCCCGTCTCCAGGGTTGGAGGGTCATTCTGCAGTGTCAGCATCAGGACCTGAACACACCAGAAACACTCAGGCTTGCATATCACAAGGGTGCTCAGCTTCAAATGTTGTCCTCAGAGCAAAATCAAAGCGCCTGACTTTGCATTTGTTCGATGTCATTAACTTGTAGGCAACGCTGATCAGTGTTCTGACCTTCATTGGTGGATATTTGTGATAGGGTGCAGCTCCCGTGGCAAGCTCAATGGCCGTAATCCCAAAGCTCCAAATGTCTGCTTTGAAATCGTAACCCCTCACCTGTGGAGGCAGAAATCACCTTTAGGTTTACATTTCAAAACTCTGGCTTCATCTCGTATTAAAAATGCATGCATTCAATGAGACATTACGTCATACCACTTCAAGTTCAAATACTCAAGTTATACTGCACACGCTGACTACTTTAAGCTAACAAAATACATAAAATGTGTTCAGCTTTTGTTTTGCGATTACAAGTCTTGCTGTCATGGTTACTTGGCTCGATGCAAAAGAGGACCGACCTGCTCCATCACCTCTGGGGCCATCCAGCATGGTGTCCCCACAAACGTCTTGCGCACTTTATTACGAGTGATGTCACCACCTGTGGCTAGAAAGGCACTGACGCCAAAGTCTGAAGGAAAGGGGAAAAGAGAGGAAAACCACAAACACACACACAAACACACACACACCCCAGGATGATATCAACGCTGGCTCTGTCAAGGAACTTGATTTTCTCTTGTGCACCTTGCGGTAAATTACACTACAATGTTGGAACAGAGTCAGTGGCACTTTTAAACATCTACTTCCTCAAACATGATGTAGGTCACATGTGACGCATGCTGAAAGGTGGTGTTGCCGTAGGGCCACATACCTGCAATTTGCACTGAACCGTCATCCCCGAGAAGAATGTTTCCAGCCTTTAGATCTCTGGGGAAGTCAAGAATTTGTAGGTCAAAAACAAACACCACTGTCAATTCCCTGTGAAGAATGTGGCTTAAGTGGCTCCGGTATAAAAAAAAAAAATGATGATGGAATAATGGAAAAACCACAATACAACATTATTTCATAAATGCAGAGATTCATTTAAACAATTTATAATCGCTGAAAAGGTCTAGACAGTTAATATTGTGGTGGAAAATTGAAACCTCAATGAGCTTTTTTTTGGCAAACTAGAAATTAGACGTTGCTGTGGATGATCAACCATTTTTATTAAATAGCGCTCTACTTGGAGACCCAGTTTCATTATGTCATTGCTTTAAGTGCTCTTATTTTCTTGACTGTTGACAGGGTCACTAAAGCTTCTTTGTACGCCAAATAGCTTCAGCACTTTCATCTCTCCAGCACTCCGGCCTTTAGCTGGATTTTGCAGACACTATTAGCAACACACAAAGTCTGTAGTTAATTTGCTCATCCGTGTCCAGCCTCCTCTGGTGGTGATAAGACGATTCAGCAGGGATGGCTGTCTGGCGGCCTTGCCTCCGTGCATGCTCATGCACCCCGCACAATGAATTGAGTTGTCATGGCAACAGACTATCAGAGTTAAAGTCAAAGGGTCAAGTGGGAAAAAAAAAACAAGCAATAAAAAGTAAAGATTGCAGCATTGTGTCACAGAGGACAGTCGGCTCTTTCTGCTGGGCAGGCTTTCAGGAAATGAATGTACGTTTTAAAAAAAGGGGAAAATGGCAGAAAAAAAGCAACATCATGGTGAAGCCTGAAGACAATGTCAGGCTTTATCAAATTCTAGCCGCTATGTTATCACACATTCATCTAAGAAGGCTCCAAAATCTGTAATGGCAGGCAGACAGATTAAGCTCACCAACCATGCAGTTCATGTTGCAAACACATGGGGGCACCGGAGTAAAATGTTTGCAGCCTCCAGAGCGAAGTGCTCCTGGATCATTCCAGCAAAAGAAAAAAAAAAAAAAAACTCTCAATGAATGTAAAAATATCTTTGGAGTACTGGGTTGGAGATGAGACATGACACAGCTTCTGAGAGACATAAGCACACTCACTACCAGGAATAAGGAGGTCTCATGTTCTCAAAGTTTGCAAAGGGTCTTGAGCTTCCCGTCATGCAGACAAGACTAAAACAGAAGGTTTTTCCACATTTTAAACATAAAATCTATGCCTCAAATTTCCCCAGGCCACTAAAAATTTCTTCCTAACAATGGCAGAGCAAACAGACAAACATTTTCTCCGGCAGCCGACCCATCTTCTCTGCTTTTCAGACTTTTTTTTCAGCGTACAATTTTTACCAGAAAACATACTGAAGCAGACAATGAGCAAGAGGCATTTAAAGCATTTACAGGTCACAGTTCAAATCTTTGCTCAAATGCTGCTGCATACTTGAGTGTCAAAGCCTCTCTCTCACTTACGCGTGCTCCAGTAAAATACCACACAAGCAATACATCTCGCAGTGATGGGGGCAGGGAGGGCAAAACGGTGAACCACGGAGGGAAAAATGCAGCATGTGTGACACATTTGGACTTCAGGTTGGAAGCACAGATTCCCACTGCAGGGATAATAAAAGCATCCAGGGTCAGACTGGGATGCTACGAAGAAAAGAGCTGTCTCAATCAATGTCTTCACTAAACTGTTTTCAGCTATCAGCTATCTGCAAGAACTGTGTACCACATGTCACAAAACTTCAGTGCCTAGATGAGTTCAATTATGTAACAATAGGGATGATGCAGCGGATATGAAAGAGCGGCTGAAGAGCAGAAAGGACAGTCTTTGCCAGTGGCTTTTAAAGAAAAAAAGCTCACACTGTTGGAAATGTCGGCCGCTGTACAGACACGCGAATTCCGCCGCTCTCCAGCTTGTCCGACTGCCACTCTGCGGCCCTGACAGAAGAGCTATTTGATATCGGGTCACCGTAACTTACAAGTTTCTTGCACTATCTCAGCTTCATTCTGCTCATAAGGCAAGGATGATTTCACCGTGGGTAATTTGAAAAGTTGCTTTTTGAGGACTAAACAGGCGGTGATGCAGGATGGACCACCTAAGGTCTGCAGGAAAAGTTAGGTATCTTTCAACTTGAGACCCCCTTTTTTTTGTTGTTTTGATGGATAGATGGGAAGAAGAAGCATTTCAGTCCGTTCAGAATTAAGTAGTAACGCTATGACCAGAAACCGTGGAACAGCTGCAATGTACTGACGTGGGGTAATCGTCCACGGTAGAAAACTATGTCCCCTGAAAGGGCCTTTTTATGACTGACAGGCAAAGACAGAGATTTTTGTTCACCTTTTGGTTTTTCTGGTGTCTGCTTTAAACATCTTTTAGTGCGTGTATTATCTACAAAGTGTTATCAGAAGGAGGAGCTGTGAGATCAATGAATGATTTCCAAACATAATGTTATGTTTTGATCTGCAGCTTAACTTATAACTTCTGTTAATAACATCGCCTGAACTCTGTCTGCAGCCGGTGTCTATGCTTGTGTTACAGGGTATATTTTTTTTCCCCTCAGGACCAAGTGCTTCCCTGTAGGATTTCTTCTCCTGTTTGACTGACAGAAGTCATCCTGTGTGAAATGATCACGGCAAACATTATGGTCTGCAAGGCATAGTCCATTTTTCCACAGTTGGCAGTCGCCCCATGTAATTGCGCTGCGTCTGTTTAGCAGGTTCTGGTCATTTCCATCTCACTCAATATTGAACAGACTGACGTCATTTTTATTTGTATCAACTGGTTTGATCTCAATCCATCACAAAATGGGGCCCCTGATATAAAATAACAAAGTTCTCCTTTAAAAGCAAGTCTTTCCTAATTAAGACAACCTCTGTCCCTGTCTGAATGGGTCCAGTACTGTTTTCTGGGACTTGTGACTTGACGAACAATGCGCATTTTCTTTATCATCATTACTATGGGTTCTTTCAAAGCCAATAAACCTCTATGGCTGCGCTGCAGGAGTTGGTATTCGTGATCACTCACATTTTAGGATAAAAAAAAAAAAGAAAGAAAAAAAAAAGACTTTTAAAAATGAGACTGGACAAAATGCAGAATTAACACAGATCTATCCCAGCATTTTTAGACAGTAAAAATCTTATCTATTAACAGACCACCATTTCTGTAATCCGGATATCAAAGCATCAAGACTTGAATTGATAATTAGATTTTCCAATAAGGGACATCAGTCGACATTCTTTGTCAGTGATGCACAATTACTGAGCGACTTCCTGTGACTTCATGAAGTTTACACTCTGTGCAGCAAAAGTTTACGTGAAAGTATGGAATAATGAGAAGACGAGACGGCATCTCATTAGAGTCAAGGCTGTGAACTGTCTATATTTGTCTAAGTGACATCATCATTACTATAGTCACGACACACTGCTGAGATTCAGCCACTAAAATGTAAGATGTTCCAAATTGCACACAAATGTAATTCTAAGGTGCGTTTTCCAATTTAATATGCCCTGGATCATTCACCAAGAGCGATCAAGGCGATCTGATCGAGTCCCTCCCTGTGCTCATTCAAGAACTGTGGAGGCGCCGGTTCACTGCAGCAGACTGTAATGCTCATTAACATTCACAGGAGAGGAAGAGGAGGAGGGAGGAGGTGGTGGCACAATGCACCACACAAGTTCAAAGAAATACTGTAGCGGAGGGGGGAAGAAAAAAATCTGCAGTTAACGTCCCGACTCCCAGTTGTCAACCAGCAATATCAAATGAAGAGTGGGTGTGCCTAATTTTGAAGATTTGAACCTCCACATAGTGTTTTTGTTTTTTTTCCATCATGTAAGGCATATGACGGCTCTTTGACAAGGGTTCTGCAAGCTAGCACTCGTCATGCAAACGCAAAATACTAAAAACGGAAAGTAAGCATGGGATATATTCATCTTTACAGCCTACTGAAATATTAGCCAGACAGTGGCCAGGTGGGAGCAAGGATGGTATGAAACTGTCAACAAGATTTATTCCTCTCATCTGGCAGCCATTGCACCTTGCAGCTCCACTGGGTTACCTCCTGTGACATCACATCCTGGTGCCAGGCTCATGCTGCCCCTAACAGGACTGTAAAAGAGAGTTTACGAGGCGCCCCGTGGGTCTCCTATTGAGATGAAATATCCTCTCTATCCACTTCGGTTTAACTGTGCCCTTTAAGAGCACAAAAATATCTCCCACTGCCACCGTTTGATTGCTTACTCATGACTGCTCAATTCTGATTCGGATCCATTTTTCTAAATAAATGTTTTATTCCATATCTTCACATCTGCAATTCAATTCTGCTTCAAGAGAGTTTCGCCTCCCCGGAGGAACGTAAATACAACCATTACTCAATCATTACTAAACCACATACCAAGTAATTTACTGAGCTAAGCCTTCAAATGTACGCCTCAGAAGACATGTGAGGTTTCAGAGATGGTGCAGTCAAATATTACTGTTGTCAAGGAGACTTTCCAGTAGCTACAAATGGCAGGCTGATTTTCTAAGATTCAATCAACAAAACCTGACTTGTTATTAAATCTCGTCTCGGTGTGTGCATGGAGTAACCCTGATGCTGGAGGTGCTGCTGCCTTTGAATCAGCGACCTTCTGGGATAATTTGAATGGGGAGGTGGAGCATTTCACGGTCATGTGGTAAATGTCTCTGCTCGAGCCTAAAGCCCAGGCCGCGACACTCTAATTGCTTTGCTGCCGTCCAGAGATACTTTATGTCTCTCTGCCACTCTGTCAAGCCGCAACCCCTCGACTCTCTCCATCACCCCCGGCCTGAGGCTGCGGCTCGTATGATCCAGCGTGCGCGCTGTTCATGTTTACATCAGTGATCAACTTATCCGTGGTCAACGGTTTTCAGCGCTCATATCTTTTCAAGTCCCACCTCGGGGTCTGGGTTTAGAGAAGTGATGAATTAATGATCTATTAGTTATTCCCTAATGTCTTCTTAGACAGAGAGGAGCTTTAAAGGCAGGTTTTACTCAGGAAAAATATTTCTGTGTCTCCGGCATTAACTGATAACCCTGCCACACAGTGCTGAGAGTGGATATTTAAATGCTGCAGCCGTGGCTCACTGCAGTGAGTGTGTGAATTTCCTTTCAATTAGTGCAGCAATTTTAAGTGTTTACTCTTAATCTTTTACATCTCTACCCATAGTTCCTGTTGGAGGGACACGGCACTTTTTTAATTCAAGTTCAATGAGCTGATGATATCATTATCTCTTAGCTTTATCCACTTGCAATAGATCCTTCATTGAAATGTGTGGTCACAGTTATCAATCAAGGACCCCCCCGCCCCCTTCGCATTAGCATGCTACTCTGGAAGCTGCCGAGTACTTAACCAAGCTGGAAAGCTGTGAATTATTTACACAAGCAGCCTGTCCCGGCCTATGTGTATGCCAATGGCAGAAAAAAAGACACGTATGAAAAAGTAATGAATATTAAATACAGCAGAGGTAGTGTGTTGGCTGCTGCATGTGTCACCCAGGTTCATCAGAACAGCTTGAGTGCAGGGACTTAAACAGGTCTTGAACAGGCTTGGAGAACTTTCGGGATCACATTTCCTGCTGCAAGCAAATCTGCCATTGGCACATTCCACTGATGTATATTCATATATTTTAAGATGGTCAGTCCAGAAATGGTGATCTACTTCCAGATCTTTTGGGTTTGTTTTTTTTGCAGATGTTATTATCTATATGTTGTGGGAAGTTTTATTAACGTTCTGTGATGTGAGCAGCTCTGAAAGTGAAAGCGAGATTTCATTCTTTACTGGCCTCGACATGCCGTCTGTGTCTTCTTCTACTGCCTCATCTCTATTCACATCCCTACGAAGCCCCTGACCTTTTTGAAAGTGGCTGTCCGCAAATGCCATTTCCTTCGTACAGTAAAGAGTCTGATCTGAGAAAGAGCACCATTCACTTTCACATCCATAAAACATAGATTAATACACATTAATAATTACTATTGCGATACCACTTAAAAATATAATATCTTTAATGTTTTGACTGTGACAGAAGACATTTATTAAGCGAGCACATAAACCAATAAACAAACTGCCAATATTAAGTTTTCTGCTGAAATATCGTATTGGAACATGAGTATGGAGTACGAAATGTCTAATCTGTGCCCTTATTTTAGAGGATTTCAAGATTCTTAATGATGATGATGTCAATATTTTTGAAATATGTCATTTTATTTGCGCGATACATTCAAGAGAAGGGAATATTCCAGAACAGTTAAAGACTTACTAAACCGTAAATCCAAAGGTTCATTCCCTCTCAACTCATTAGCTTTTCATCCACCAAAAATCTCTTGCTTGTAGAGGTCAGCTACTAAAAAGAGTCAGGAGCAGCAAGTTTTGGAACGACTTGTCTTTATTTGCAACAAAACTGCTCCTCTAGTAAATGTTATAAAAGATGCTGAAGAGATCATGCCATTGCTGTCTAGCAACCGTCTTCTTCGTCATCATCCTAATATGATCATTACTATTATCAACAGTCACCCTCTCACATGAACAAAACTCTGTTAATTAAAGTTGTTACAGTTATAATATTGGTATTAGTGTGTCACTGATTTTTCATGTTCATTTTTGTGACTTTTATAATCGGAAAACTGATTTCGAAAATTTAACATTACCTTTTAACATTACATTTATTTTAATAAGCCCTACTGGTTTTAGGAATCTCCCAGCATTATTATCAGTCATTTTCGTATATTTTTTTTAAAATGGTCCAAATAAACACAAAAAAAGAATTGGTATTGAATTTATTTTGCACTAAATTAAGATAGACTCAAGGGAATGTTTTGTTCAATAAAATGAAAATGCAAATGTATCTTAAACACTGTAATGTTTTGTGTAACGGGAAACTTCACAAGTAACCCACAGTGAAGTTAATGTTTTCTGTCTGACTGTGCGCACAAACACACGTAAACGATGTGCACTCAGACTTGCAGAGTCTCCATTATGAAAAGTAGCCATACAGAGGATGAAATATTAGTGTGACACTTATGGCAAGAGCAACACAGGCGAGAAAGTCCGAGGGTGGACTTAAATATTTCTGCTCCATAAACCTTCAAGGTGACGTCTGATAAGGCCTCTGTATTTAGTGGCGATGACAAGACAGCTTTATATCAGTGACAGTGTGAAGGAGCTGTTACCTATGGATCTGTCCGTTCTTGTGTAGGTACTCAAGGCCCTCCAGCACATCTTTCAACACGGTGGCTATGCTGGCCTCGTCCAGGACGCCTGTCTTGTGTTCCCCTCGTGAGATGATATGCTTGATCACGTCCAGGACTGAGCCTGACAATGACAGGGAGGACAAGGGTTGATTGAAAAAAAAGAAGAAAAAAAAAGGTTTACACCCTCAAGATGATCTCCTTGCTAAAAGCTACATTTGTGGCTGTCAATATTAATATATCAATGTTCAGCAGTGGACCCATTTTGAAATTGGATGGAAAGAAAATGAGCTTGTTTCTGGTCTGAACCCTTGATGAAACTCTGCATCTGTGAGAAAGTCACCTCAGGCTAGCCTTTATTAATTAGTGAGTCCACTCGAAACCAAAACACACACACCCGGGTGGATTGGCAGACATTCAGTCAAGATAATTTGTGTAAAATCTCAAAATGTTTGGATGAATTAGATTATGGGTACACAAAGACCTTTTGTTTCATTCCAGGAAGACTCAATTTATGGCAGGAAAAAACAAACAATTTCGTTGTGTTACGACAAAGCCTTTATACATAAACATCACCATGACCTTTTAACTTGGCCATGGCAAAACAAACCAATGGTGAGAGGAGTGAAATCAGAACATTCATTAACATTTAAAGGGTAAATTCACATTCAGACAATATGAATCAATGATTTAAGAGGTCAAACGTAGACAACTGAGAGAAAATAGCATGATGACTCGTTAATGGTTATAATCTTGTGACATTTTTGGGTTGGATGAAATTTGTGAACCACCATGCTGCCTGAGTAAATATGAGTGGATATATGTAGGAGTGAGTGGCAGGCCATCCGTCATAGATGATCAAGCAAAGAGCTGTCCTGGTTCTGGTCAGTGGCTGATTGAGCCCTGATTCGAGGCTGCGAGTCAAGTTGTTGTCTTTGGTTGAGCAGACAGCTGGTGTAGGTCATCATGCCTGCCTCAGCCTGGCTCCTGCCGCATGAAAGCCAGACTGCTGCTGTCAGTGTACAATTGCTTTATGGAAATGTTCACGAATTAAAGAACGCCTCTCTGAAAAAAAAGAGGAAAAGCATTTGCAGTCAGTGTGCCAGAACTTTGGGCAACCCTGATGAATGGGGACAAAGCGGAGAAGCAAAAGGAACGCCACTTGCCTGACAAGCTGTATTGTGCAGCAGTGATAAACAGACATCACACTGCCTATCTTGACTTCTCTGGTTTGCGCACAAATGCGCACACACACACACACGCACGCACGCACGCACGCACGCACGCACACCCATGCACACACCCACACCCACACATCCACCCACACAAAGAGCAGCACTGGCAAACAAAAGCTGGAAATGGCCTTTTTCAAGGTCCCAAAACAGTCCATGACACAGTTCCAGGACTAAATTGATTGTGTTTTAAGCAACTGTGCCAAGATCGGGGTGCAAAGATATTTATGTGCTCGATCACTTCAGGATGTCCTCATCAGCAGCACTCAGTTGAGCAGTCTCTGCATTATCCGGAGGAGTATATGATGACGGGCCACCTGAGACTAAACTGTTCCTGCAAAGAATCTGAGACACAGGGAGGGAGACAGCTAGGCAGCTAGTGAGGGAGAGACCATGAGTTCAACGGGTTCCTTGCACGGTGACTGCTGAATCGCATTTTCTGCCACGCACTGTGAGAAAAGAGGCAACCGCATTCAAAGAGAGGACAGCTGAGGAAAGGTGGGAAAAGCAGCCTAGATGTGTGCCTGAATGTGTGAGATAGGGGATGCATGTGAGCCAATGAATTTCTAAGAAGCAAGAAGAGACTGTATGAGTATAGCCTAGTTTCTCTGATGTGACATGTCTTTGAAACTCATTGAGAAAAGGCAGACAGATTTTTTTTTTCCTCCAATCTCCACAAAAGGTTCCATCCCCTCTCAGTGCTTTGAGCTAATGTTCATCTTCTTGTCTGACACGGCTGGAGGGAGAAGAGGAAGTGACAAGAAGTGCTGGGTGACAATGAGGAAGCCGCTGAAGCAAGGAGAGCGTTGAGTGAGTACAGCCACATTCAGAGCTGGGGAGATGTCGTTCTAATGAGCCAACAAATGAAGGTGTGAATGAATGAAGGGAACAACCGAAATGTTAGTGTACTACACATGGCCTACACTCATTGAACTTGGTATAAAAAATTTACAGCCCATCGTAGCTACGCAGTATTATGGACAACACATAAAAATATTAAGAGCGCACACATGTTGTTTTGGCATATCAATTAATACCTTGTCCACTTGTTATATTTAAATTTATAGTGTATTTGTAATAGTTCATATTAAAAAATAAACAGATCAATTTCCTTCCATTATCTTTTTGCTTTGGTAGTCGAGGGCTGCACTTGTAAACATATTTCCCATCATTGCACAAAACCAAAGAGAAGCGTCCCTGCAGCAGCATCCTTGTAGTGAATTATCGTACTCTGACTCACAACTCCAGAATGTTCTGAATCAATTGTACTTATTCAGAAATGAATAATAAAGACTTTTCTTCAAATAAAATCCTGTTGTGTCCATACATCTCATTGTTATGGCTACCATACTTTCTATGAGTGACTGCATTACTTCAGTATTGGCTTTGTTGCACATTGTAGGTATTGCTATCTATGTAAAAAAAATAAATAAATAAAAATTTTGAGATGGGATGACTTCAGTGTGTGCAGCATAGTGAAGAATCCCTGGTTTTCAGTGACTAATTAGGGGTGCAAATCCTTGGCAATAAAAGTTGACTTTGGGATTAGCTTTGCCCTTTCCGAGTTAAGTGGAAAGTGTGCTAGCACTTGTTCCATAGTTGGCAGCAACTACCACCAGCTGTTTTTACTCCAACTTCGTGTGGAAACATGAAAGGTGGTTTCTCGTGTTTGTTGTGCTCCCAAAATATTACATTTTAGTTAGGCACACCCTGCATACAATGTGGCTCTTGCCCACGTCCTTTTTCCCTTCAACTTCATAAAAGCTATAATGCTTCTGTACACTAGCATTTAACCCAGCACGTGGTAGTTAGGGCTTGTAGCTTAGCTTAGGATGTAAACATGTTGCACATGTTTTAAGTCTTCACCAACCAATTGGATGAGCCGTAAGGAATAGACAGACATCTCGGGCATGTACGTTACATGCATATTGCAAATATGCTTTCAGGGGTCCATCACACTTGTCTGTAGTTCTGTACTGTGAAGTTGTTTCAGGGAATCGTAATATTGAAAACTGAGTTTTAAAATTCAGACTTCACTTTTCTGAACGAGACATACATCTAAGAATCAGGTTTTTCTTCCACCAATAGTCATTCGTCTGTTTCAACACATTGATTCTAACTGACCGGTTCGTAATCCAAAGGCTCCTTGTTTGCTTGCTTGTAAAAGACGAAAGCTACCAAGATAAATGACCACCGCTTCTTAGCAGGTTGAGGCCCTCAGTCGAACAGTTCATACCAATGACAATGGTTAGCTAGCTGCCACAATAGTTTGTGGAGTACCGTTTTGAATTTATGAGTTTGACATTTTGGCCATTGCCATCTTGGTTTTTTGGAGCCAGTAGAAGTCATTTTTGGATGAGAAGGTGGGAAATTAATGGGATGAACTGCATAAGACTCCCATGAACTTGTCCATCACAAGTAAACCAAGCAAACTCTATTAATGTATCATCATTCATTCCTTTGGTCAGAGCACACACTTAAAGACTAAGGGAAAGGATGCGAGAGTAAAGAGAGCGTTTGTGCACCAAGGGAACAGAACAGGTGCCAACTGCACTAAAAGCCTATGAGGGATGACAAGTGAAGAAGAAGAAAAAAGGTGTGGTATGGAGTGGGGCTGTTGCAACTCCTGGGTGTAGTGGAAATACGGTGAAGCACAGTTAATTGTTGGCTGAGATCAAGGGAAGACTCCATCAAAATTTTACAATTTACACAAGGGGTTTATGGGTAATTGCATTCGTACAGAACATAACGGGTTGGTACATGTAGTCATATGACACATACATCCCAGTAGGAAAAAGGTCAGTCACATATGTCAGTGCCCACCCGCCGTTCCAGGTGGCAGTAGAGCACGTACAAGCTGTTTGCCAACTGACTCAACAGAAGACATAAAGGAGTAATTACACAGAGTCCATATGACACACAAGAGGGAGAAGACCTGCCTGCTTCTTTTAAATCAGCTGTGTGGGGACATATCAGGTTCTCTGTGGACTACAACAGCGATGGACGATGTAGCCATTGTTTGACAGTTTTGCGGCACATCAGTGAAAACACGTTGAACATGCTCGTGTATATCAGACGGCATCAACCAGATGTGCCAATCACCACAGCTTGGCAAAATAAAAAGGATAGGAAGAAAGGAAAGGAAAGGAGCAGCTTATCCCTGCTGTTTTTAAGAAGCCTCTACATGTGAAAGCAAACAGGGCCAAAGACATCCCAGATGTCATTGGCATTTACATTTCAACTGCTATGCGCCTACATGCAGACGTAGAGCACATGCCTGCTGTATTAGAGGATCCCATATCAAGTATTTATTAAAAATGCTGGAGCCTCATTGCAATGTCCCATCCTATGCACACATAGGCCGGTCTGTGGCCTCCACCATATACAGATGAACAAATGGTAAATGAGTTATGCGAGAGTATGTTAAGCATTGAATGTTTAAATTTATCCTCCTGTAATTCTAAATGACACCGTTTGGAGCAGAAGGCAACCTGCTTTACTGTCTGTCCAAAAACAAATGAAAAGACAACAAAAATTCTGTATTTAGCCCTCTTTTTTTTTTTTTTGTTGCTTTTTTTCATGTTGTACCAAATTTTACCAAAACATGACCCCAAAACCAAGGTATGTGGCGAACCGAGTCCTCTGTGTACCGCTACACCCCAAGTTTGCACAGTTCACGAAAGTGAAATAATTTTCTTTGTCAGACTGCCATAGTCTTAAAGCAAGGGTCGGATCACTATGAGACCAACTCCACTGGGTTATGCTAAATTTACAAAAGTAACAAACTTGACCCCATTTGGTACTCAATGGGGTGCCAAATGAGCTCGGTGGCAGTCCTAGAAGTTCTGCAAAAGCTGCACATTTATCTCCTGGGAACAAATTCCTCTGCTTGCTTTGGCATGACTCATATTCTGTCCTTGTGGGTTTCATTAGATGTCTCTCTGATGTGAATTCAGTCTGTAACAGGTTATGTAGTGCTCTAAAAGAACAGTTGTCCACACTTCACATTTACTTTTCCAGAGATGTCATGTGCCCACAGCAGTCCTACTTCAAAACTCAGCTCTTAGCTTTCCAAGGATTTTGAACAAAATATAAAAAAAAATGTTTGAGATTTATTTTGCCAATTTGTTGTACTGGTAACTGAGATATATCAACTGTATATATAAAGAAGCATTGTTTAAGATTTTCATTTAAATAAATGTCTGGTATCACCAAAAATGGTGTGGCGATGACTAAGCTGATGATGCGCTACGTTTGCATGACCAAAATACCGACTATTGAGACCTTGGTATGTATAGCGACATTTAGGGGAGGGTAAACGCATTTATATTTTGTAAAAAACAAGTTAACGAGCTTGAAAAAGTGAGATGACATGTAACAGGTTGTAAGCTAGCTTAAAAGTAAATGCTGTTAAAAAACGTGTTTCTTTGAAACACAACAGTGATGATTTTCGCCCTTTTTTGACAACAGATAAGTTGTAAATACTCCAGAGAGTAACAGGAGGGAGCATTCACACTGAGCTTTCAAATTAAAATCTTTGGGCAAAAAGGATCTATTTCAACTTCTCAGCAAGGTAATAATTCCTTTTACAGAGCTGTGTTCAGTCTAATGTCCTGATCACAAACAAAAAGGCCAATTATTTCCCTTACTTCTTCATTACAGCATTGCATTAAACTGCATTTGTAATTACAACTAGTGACTAAGGCTGTCGCCAGATCAACCAGGATTGGTTCTTTAGCGCCATCAATTTTAAAGTGGAAATTGTTATATACACCGATAACATTATGACCACTGACCACTGCTGAAGTAAATAACACTGACTGTATGGCTATCACGGCACATGTCAGTGGGTGGGATATATTAGGCAGTAGGTAAACATTTTGTTGATGTGTTAGAAGCACATCAACAAACTCTGCATCTCACTGATATACGTGAGAAGTGAAAGCTGGACCATGTGGTCCCATCCAACAGACGAGATACTGTGTCCCAAAATGTTGAAAAAGTTAAAGCTGGTTCTGACAGAAAGGTTTCCGAATACACAGTGCATTGCTCTTTTTTTTTTTTTTTTTTTTTTGCATATGGGCCTGCAGACGGGTCAGGGTGCCCAAGATGACCCCTGTCCATAGCCAAAAGAGGCAATGGGCACATGAGCATCAGAAGTGGACCATGGAGCAATGGAAGAAGGTGTCCCGGTCTGAAGAATCACATTTTCTTTTAAATCATGTAGATTGGCTGGGTGCATGTACGTCGCTTATGTGAAGAACACATGGTACCAGGATGCACTATGGGAAGAAGGCCAGCTGGCGGAGGCAGCGTGATAAATTCTTTGCTCTTTTTCAGTAGATTTGGGCAAGTTGGTATTCACACTTCTACCATGAAATATCAAATGCTCGCTGTTTCAACCGATATTTTGATTAGCCATGTATTTTGACTTCTGTGATCTCTATTAACTTTTTATGGGAAATCGTGTATGGAGTGTAAATGTTTTTAAGATGACTAAAAGGGTAGTGAGGGGTGTGTCCTTTATGGGCTCCCTAATCCAATTCATGGGTTTATTTTCGTAATGAGCGCAAATATGTGGATGCATTTCATTTCTACCAAATCATGGTTTCCACTTTTTCAAATGAGCTGAACAACTCAACAATATTTCCATGTAACTCCTAGCAACTACTGACGTACCAATGGTTGGAATTCACTCAGCTGTTGAGTGAACAGTGGTATGTGCCGGTGAGAACCTTTGCCATACCATCTTTAAGTGCCGTCAGCCATAAGAACAGCAGTGACATACCACGAAGAAATGTGTCAAGTTGTTATCAGTCTTTTAACGTCCGAGGACACAAGATGAGCCACAGTCAGAGGGTGGAGGGTTTCTTCTGCTCTGTCAAGCCAGAAGAGTAGACAGGAGTTGGCTGTCCTTTAATGTTGGTATGCTCCGCCCTGTGGAGTGATGATCTAGAAACAAGACCTCATTTGGGGTCTGTCTCCATGGCAGACAAGCCCATGACCGTCATTTAATTACTCCTCACAATAAAACTCGGCATCAAGGGTCTCTGTTAAACTCGGATAAGGGGAATGAGACAGGCCATCTTTAAGTGGTGTCTTTCCCTGCTGTGAGGCTGGCCGTCTGCTCAAGCGTCGCTTGGCGGGCACTGTTGGCGGGCCCAGCTGCAAGGCGGCTGCCAAACGGCTCATGACTCGAGTGTATCCTAGAGAGCCAAGCATGCCACCTGGGTGTTATCCGTTACAGTGGGACCTTGTTTACACTGAGAGCCTGAGAGGAACAAGGGAGGGTAGAAACTGTGTAAATGTTTAGTGTGCCCATGTGTCTGTGTACACTTGTACTTGTGTATCTGAGTGTGTGAGACTGAAAGCAGATTAATGGAGAGATAATGACAAACTCTATCCTCTTTGTAAACAGATGACTGTTGCTCTCATTACGCCGTCTTCAATTCTGAGTTGCTTGTTTGTCAAATATTTGGGACCTCAGAAAGATGCAGACCGATTTTACATGTTCCCGGTGAAACTAAAAGGAACAATGTAATCAGATGCAGATGTAATTTTGCATTTTGAGGTCTTTTTCTCCACGGTGGCCTCCTCCTCATGCTCCTCTCACTAGTTAATTGCAGCGCTGCCACATGGATGCCATGACGCCAGCCTGCAGGCTGTTATTACCTCTGCCCTGTCATTAGCTTCTGCGCTGCAACAAGTTAAAGCTCAGGAAGAGCTGCAGCTCACATGGGACACAATGAGGATCAGTGCTGTCACATTCCCTACAATCACAGTTAACATCACCGGCAGCAGCTAGCCCTACTCTTCATACTGTCCCTCTCTCATCACATGGGGCCCTACAAAATAATCTGGGCTCCCCTGATATGATGTAAGGCAAGCACTGTAACTATGATTTATTTGTTTTCGAACCATTGAGACTAGTGGACAGAAGTTGAGGACAGGGTAATAAGAAACTGGACAGATGGTGGAGACAGAAAACCTTTGAATGTATATTCACTTACCACCACTGAGCAGCTTCATGACCAGCCACAGCTCATCCTTTACCACAAATGAGGTGTAGTAAGACACAATGTTGGGGTGGTGGCACTGGCTCATGGCCTGAATCTCTTTCTGTCAGAGGAAAACACAGAAGAAGAGACAGAGAGAAGGGGAATGAATGAAAATAATCTCAACTCTACAGAGCTTTTACATGCTTGGCGAAACAGAAAACGTTTCATACTAATTGCTCCCCATTAACATGATAAAGCTGGTCTAATCTCTAAACACTTTGTCACATCATAAATTAGTTGAGATGGATTGAATTTTTACATCAGAGTTCATGTGATATCATTAATCACACTGTTGGTAGCAACCAGCCCTTTTAGAGCAGATAAAGGGGTGTTTTGTGACTGAAATAAACAAGCGGGTATAACAAATTTAAATTTTTATCCAAGACCAATAGTGCTTATGAGCCTAGTATTTTCATTTGGACCTGTATAGAGGCACAGAAGAGTCTGTGGTAAATAAACTGTACACAGCCACAATAAATGACAATGCATTTGATGCTGCAGCTATTCCTGAAATTTAGCACACTTCCTATGATCTTACTCGGAAGAGAAATAGGGTCAGTAAAAAGCAAATCTGTGCCGAAGAAGAAAAAAGGCAGTATTCAACCAGTTATACAGCCATAAAGCTTTCTTTGTGTGTGTGTGTATCTGTGTGTGTGCGCACTTGGACAGCAGGAGAGGTGAGGTAATGCTGGCAGCGACATCTAATCGATCACTTCAGCAGCACTCTCAAAGTATTATGAAGATGGACAAGTTTCCTTCTCCAAGAAAATCTAGTTTCAGAGGTGGAAGCACTAGTTCACAGGATGTTGACTTTGCACGAGAACACTTGACAAAAGTCTGAACCTATTAACTGCAGCTGAGATAAAACAGCATCCGTGTGCCTTGTTGTAATCATTAGGCAGTTCTGAAAAGCTCACAATTAAATAACTTTTAGGATAGCAACACAGGCAGTCTTGTACCATTCAAGAGTAACATCATACAAATGTTTATTAATTATCAGCTACAGTTCTGATAAATGAATAGTAAATTAAATTAAATCAAACGTCAAGTTCAATAACTGATCAAGTCTGTAACTCAGCAAATGCAAATAATTCACTTTCAAAGTCATATTGTTTGTATCAAATATAAATAATCAGGAGTGAAAATAATCATTAGTTGCAGCCATGGTCTAATCACAGATGCTTGGACCATACATTTTCAGAGTTAGTATCATTTTGTGTTGTATACTGTATGCAAAGAAAATGTTGGCAAACAAATTTGTTTGACATCGAACCCAACTTCAGAGCATTTGTGTTTTCATTTGTTTTCAAGCATATCTGATAGTTTCTCAGTGTAATTCATAACAGGTGCTGAGCCATGGCCATGGGAACTAAGAGCCCTGTCAACTGAGAAACCTTAACACTCAAAAGAATTTGTTAAAGGCGATCGATCAATACATGCTCCTTGGTCAAGTGGTAGGCAATCAAACCCTGACGCTCCATCAGCATAAACGCTTGGCTCACGCTACGTGCATGGCCGGCTGTATGCATCTACTGCGGCGTCATCACTCTTGCGCGTCAGGCCATCAGTGGCCGCTTCCTCCGAGGTGAAAGCGTTGGCAAGCAGGTGACGCCATAATCCCTTTGGAGAGCACTTGGTGAAAGAGGAAGACAGTGAACAGAGTCACAATAAGGGTGGATGCATGGAACGACCCAGCTGGACCATGACAGGTAGAGTTATGTGTTTAAATGCACACAAATCCATTTAAAAACAACAGTGCTTTCGCGTGTCAAGGACAGCCGGAAAAATCTTGAAGTGCTCACTCGTACCGACCAGAGAAAAACATTCTTTACACCAACAGGTGAGCTTACATACCACTCTGCTTTTTGAACAGAGGCAGTTTTTGATTATCAACAGTCTAATAACTTCCAGTCTGTCGGCCAGACAACGAGCTCTGTGGGTTGCCCCTGCTATCATTCTTTCTCTGGATACAGCAGGCTGAAAGAGAACAATAATGATATAGCCTGCTGGCTGCTAACTGGTTTCAGTTGAGCCTAACCCTCTTCTGTTCTCAGCACAGTGGAAGAGGCTGTTCACAACTCTGCAGGCCAGGGTAACCCCAGAGAAGATAAACAATAGGATAACAGGATCTAGCAATTGGCAGGTTTTTCCATCTTTTCCAGCAGACAATGTGAGAATCAGAGTCTCTTTGTTGTGTAGATTAGGTCACTGCAAACCTGTGCTGCAGCAAAGATCCTGTTAATATTCTCATGGCTCAAGATCTTCCACACTACCTCCATCTTTACTCTTGGATGTTTGTTGAAGATTTCTCCTGTGGAAATATTTTGCAGATGTGTCAGTGCTACCTGCAAAGTAAATACGCTCTCATGTACTTCTACTGATGTCAGCTGTTGTTCCAGTGTCAGATACAGTCCTGTAAAAGAACCTCATACATGTCACTCTAGTGACCTTTATTTGAAAATGCATTTTTACATCGTCCCTTAGCAGGTTGTGGAACAGATTTACTTCCTCAATCCACATGAGATCTTCACCAAGCCGGCCTTACCAGTCAGCGAAACCGTTTATGCGGGGATACGTACAAATCCAAATTTTCATCAAGTCCTGATCATCAATCAATGCAAGGAAAGGCTTCTAAAAGTCTTGGCCGTTTTGTGCAGTTGTGGGTGTTGCAAATGAATGACCTCATCCTAAAACACAAGACACTCGGAGCCGCTTCATTTACTGTATCTCTGCTACAAACTACAGCGGACACACCTCCCCGTCACCAGACACAGAGCCAGCTACAGCACAAATGCTTCACTATCCAAGACACACAGTACTGGCTAAATGATAAGATCATTGAATTAAATCTGCATTTAAAGCACACTGATGGTACCAGAACTGTGCATATGGTGACCTGTGTAAGACACCACAGTCAAGTGAATCGTGATAATGACCATCTGCACTACATAAATTAGCTGCAAAACATCTCTATAATATCACTTCCTGCTACTTTTGCATGAGTTAACTTAGCACCTAAAATAAGAAACAAACAACAAACATTATCAGACATCACCTCCATCCAATTTTCACCAAATTGGTTTGTACAGTCACCAACATTTCACTGATGTCTCTGACATCACATCATGTCGCCAAGTCATATGTTTAAGAACAAGTAGGAGGAATGCAATTTTGTGATGCAAGTGATGTAACGCTGGCTCATTGAATAAATAGAACTGAAACCTTCCTCTTCTATCTTGTGAAGGATCTTTAAATAAACAGTGACATTGTGCAGGTTCCAAGCCAAAGCCCTTTCAGTACTTGTAGTCTACAATTTCTTCAGGAAATCCACCAGTCTGTGGCAGTTGTCATTTTCCTTATTAGGTCTGATCTTTTCAGTGTTGGCATGAGGAAGGACACTGACACCGAGCAAAAAAAAAATGAATAAAATAAATGACCTATTGTTACGAGCTGAATACAGTGTTGGGTCACAAACTGGTGCCACACAAACGCACTGATTACAGACTCACAGAGAAGCCACTATATAAGCAATGTTACGTCACTATCTGCTGCTCGGAGCTTAACAAACACTCATGAAGACCCAGTCTCACTACAGAATGCACACAAATGCAATGCTAATGAAGAGCAGCGACATGCCAACTTGCATTTATTTTCCAAAAGTGAAAATAATGACTGGACAAGATGCAAGTATGCCTCTGAATAACTTGTCTTAGCTCAATTCCAAACCTAATATGCAAGAATTTTTACCTGCTAAGAGCTAACAGCTTTCATAAGTTACTCCAGGAAATCGTCAAGTTTTATAACGGCATTGTTGATGTAATTTTTGTTCACATTTTTCAATTAATTTTTCAACTGAAATATTCTGGAGTATATTCTAAATGAACAATGCTCAAAGTGTAAACAAACCGCCTCTTCATCCGATCTAGCTTGAGTAACTCAAAAGCGCCTGTCCATCAAAGTGCTGCACCAGGAATAACTACAACATACCACAACATATGCTGAAAAGATGGTCTATTTCTTCTCTAGCATTCAAGAATTTCACAGTTAAGTGGAAAGACCTGCAGACATCTTTTAAAACTTGTGGCATCCTCTTTTCAACTTATGAAAAAAAAGGGGGGTGGGAGGAGAATCTGGGTTCAATTTAATGCTTCCTCGCAGTTTAACCGGGCACCCAGCAGGCTGTGGAATTGGAGGGGAACCACAGACAGGAAATCTGACCTCGCTGTATTCCATGTGACCGCCTGCTCCGAGAATCCCGGAGCAACATTCTCCTGATTCATCCTCCAGAAAACGGGGGTTGGGTGAGGCCTCCTCCTCGGTTTAGCTCTGCCAGTGAGTGGTGAGAAACCTGCCAGTAATCTCTAGTCATAATCTTCCATGCACACATATAGACTTGTTTCCCACAGGTTACTTTCATAGACATTTAGATACAATTAGATGAAAATCTT
>CAAKHG010051577.1:85453-100435 GCA_901007715.1 Dactylopterus volitans
ACCCCCCCTCTCCCCCCCCCCCCCCCCCACATCTGCTGAGCTGACTGCCTGTGTTCTGAAGTTACATCACTATGAAAATTTGTAAACCGGTTAATCATTGTTCATGATGTTTCACTGTGATCGCTGCAATATGCCAATTTGACAGACATCGCCCAACGCTGCCCGGACTCCTCTTACATGTATACCTCATCTGTTTTGAACCCCTACTGAAGAATCCTAAATCTGATTCATTACCTCAAAAATCCTTAACATGCAAGGAGGTTAAACACAGTTCTGCTTTCACAGCTTCTTGGTGGAAACTTGACTGACTCTTCACCGATTATGATTCAGCTTTCCCAAATCCTGCATTATGAAGCAGGTCTGATTGGGGCCAGTGACTCCACTGAACCACAAACATTTTCAGAGGAATAATCTTCACAACACAAAATGCATCCCACAATATTGAACATGATAGCAGCTGTATAAATCAAGCTTAGGTTAAAAAAAAAAAGAAAAAAAAGTGCTGCTTATGCACTTTGTGAACCTGCAAAGGCCTGGACATCATCAACTTTTTTTTTTTTGCCTTTTTCCATGCCAGCGTGTGTTGGACCAACAGAAGGAAATCTATGCTATTTTATGCGACCACAACTTCTACCTGAGGCACTTGCACAAAACACAGACTGCAATCTGAGGCTCAGATCCTAACATACTCATTACATGTGATAGTCTGTATAAAAGCCCTCTGAGGGAAGATCTGCCTGTTGTTCCTGCATCGTGTGAGGTAATTCCACTTCCCCCTCAATGCTATAATTTAACACTAAGCATGCACACACATGGCTGTTTCCATAAGATCTCTGGTGTATGTGTGATGCTAGGAAACACAAGCAGCAGTTTCTCCTTTGGCAAGAAGCTTTGGTCAGTGGAAGAATGAGCGATGAGTTAGTCTGCTCCCCAGTAAGCTTTTCCTAACCTCCTTTGCCCTCATTTTAGCTATGCCCAAATATTAACAGAGTGCTCATTGTTTGGAGGTTTCATTGAGCCAGCACTGTATGGAGGTTTAAAGGGGGGCTATATTTAAAAAAAAAAAAAAAAAAAAAAAAACCCTGATTTTAATTAAAAAGTAAAGCTGTCCCTGTAGACGTGAGCGTTTTTTATTTAACTGTTTTCAGTCTAGATAATTATGACCTCAGGCTATATGAGAGAAGCAGAATAATACAACATAAGGGTATTCAACATAACTGAGATTAAGCACAAACCCTTGCTCTTTATGATAATCCAATAAAATTGCAATTTCCTTGTAATTTCCTGCAATTGACTAACAGTCGGGGCCACTTTAATCATCATGAATATATATATTCTGAAAGACAGCTGCAGTGGGTGCCATCTATTTACTGGTGAACTTTGATGACACGTGTTTAGTCTTGCTAAACTCTCCCACTTTCATGTAATCGCGGATCTTTCTGCGTTCTCTCAAAAGCAGGGCACTTTAAATATACTCCCCCACCAATACCTAACAAACCTCTGGAGGTGCGCCAGTGATGGGGAGCTCAGCCATGGCTACAGCTCAGGGAGCCAGTTGCCCTGCACACAGTGGAGTGTAAATTCCTCCACACAAACAAACAGCCAGTCGTCAGGGGTGGCTGGACAAGCTGAAGAGCATGTGTGGTTGTATGTGTGCAGCAAAGATGGGGGGTGGGGTGGGGCGGGAGTGTGGTGAGGGGGTGGAGGGGGTTGTTGGCTTTGGTCAAGCAGGCAAGGTCAAGGGGCATCAAGGCTCTTTGAGCCATTACACACTTTTACCAGCCAGTTAGGGACATGGAGTTAATATTGACCTCATGTTCTTTGATATTTTCCACTTCCAGGTTAGGTGAGGTGTCCATTTGTATCCACTAACAAGACTGTTTAATAGTTCATTAAGAGTTTGAGGATCTAGTATGGGGGAACAGACTTAAAATACAGAACTCATCCAAAAAAAACAAAAAAAAAAAACATATTAGGATACACCATATATTGTCACATTACCAGTAACTAACCTGCCTATGTCATCACTATCTGCTCTTTGCATCAGAATGAGGAAGCACAAAAACAAGCCATCTTTGTAAATGAGAAGCACAGTGCCAGGGTTTTGAGACTCTCAGGTCAACATCCAATTTGCTAAACAGTCAAGCAAAAACATAAAAAGTGCATAGCAAGCAGAATTTGCCTACTGTAAATGAATTATTGCATAAAAAGGTCAGGGTCAGAGGAGGCAGCTCTTTTGAAATAAAAAAAACAAAAAACCCTAAACAAAAACAGTTCCCCTCTTGTATCTATGTTTTCCATCTCCAGCAGCACAAAAAACTGCTTAACTTGTTTTGAAAGTGGTGACTAAATCTGATCAATATATTGAGTTACCATATTAAGTCAAAATCAAATGACAACGATCCAGCTGCAAAGCTGAATATGTGACATGTCGACGTACCCGTGGGATGTCATACCATGTTATGCACACTGTCTAGTTTTGTCGATGTCCATTACTTTACATGCTTCATTTCCTTTTTTTTTTAAATTTCCATTTCATTTTTCATCATTGATATTTTAGGATGACTGTATTGACAAACCAGCCTTACACAAATCTCATAAATGCACCTGTAGTGTTTCCAGTTTCTCTTAACCCAAAACATTTGAGGAACCTAAGATTTTCTCAAGATAATATTCTTTTCTGTTTGCAGTTATTACTTTGTGGAATTATTTCAGCGCTTAGTAAAGAGCTAGTACTGAACCCTTAATACTTTTTTTTTCTAACTGATGTGGCTGAATTTCCCAAATACCAAGGCTGTCATTTACAACTGAAGTTATGTTGGATTCTTGTCCTGTCGAGGCGGTGGAAAAAAAGTTGCAGACAGCATGATAAAAACACAACCATTTCTTTGGTATAAGCATTGGCAAAACAATCGTGCTCTTTGGGAAAGCAGACTGTGTTTTCTGTAAGCATGTTTCCTCAAAACAGATGATGCTTAAGATGGGACGTCTTATGGCCTTATCATAATATGACTTGAAATGTCTGAGAGCGACATGGAAGGGCGAAGCTTCTTTTTTTGCAACAGTCTTTAAAAGCTATTAAAGTGTCTCATACTCCATTTGGCCAATACCATGTTTGCTCTTTTGGGGGTCGACATCTGAGCATGGCATTTTAACAATACCTGCCGGTTCTCAAAAGTCGATCAATTAGCAAAAACGGCGTGACAATGAAAATGATAATAGGCTCTCTTAGGTAGGACACAAGCAAAATTAATTAAAGGTAATTAATCAATGTGTTCTGTTTTCCTCAGAGTCCTGCAGCGACCAAAAACCACTGGAATCCACCTCATTTAGGAAATAAGAGAGAAAATGTCCATGAGTGAGGAAAAATAAAATTATTCATTCACCAGCCACTTCATTAGGTGCACCTGTTAAACTAATTGATAACACAAATATCTAATCAGCCAAACACATGGCAGTAACTCCATGCATTTAGGCATGTACACACGGTCAAGACGATCTGCACAAGTTCAGGCCGAGCATCAAAATGGGGGAAGAAAGGTAATTTAAGGGACCCTGAACGTAGAACGGTTGTTGGCGCCAGACGGGCTGGTCTGAGCATTTCAGAGAACTGCTGATCTACTTGGGATTTCACCCACAGCCATCTCTCATGTTTACAGAGGATGGTCCAAGAAAGGGAGTTCATGCAGAGAGCGTCAGTTCTCTGGACGAAAATGCCCTGTTGGTGCTCGAGGTCAGAGGAGAATGATCAGACTGGTTCAAGCAGCTAGAAAGACAGCAGTTACTCATTTAACCACACGTCACATTTGACTTGTGCAGAAGAGCATCTCTGAGCCAACAACACATGAAACCTTGAACCAGACGGACTGCAGCAGCAGCAGCAGCAACATCCAGATGGTCAGAATTTGATGTTATACAACATGGAAGCATGGATCGGTCCTGCCTTGCATCAATGGTGCACGCTGGTGGCAGTGGGGGTGGGGTGTGGGGGATATTTTCTTAGCACAAGTCTTAGCTCAATCATCTTAAGCTGAACTGAGCATCATTTAAGCACCACAGCTTACCTGAGTATTGATGCTGACCTTGTCCATCCCTATATGACCATAGTGTACCAATCTTCTGACGGCTACTTCCAGCAGGAGAACACACCATGTCACAAAACTCAAATAATCTCTAACTGGTTTCTTGGACATTAAAGTGAGTTAACTGCACTCAAGTGGCCTCTACAGTCACCATATCTCAATCCAATAGAGCACCTTTGGATTGTGTTGGAACAGGAGATTCAAATCGTGGATGTGCAGCCAACAAATCTGCAGCAACTGCGCGATGCTATCATGTCAATATGGACCAACATTTCTGAGGAATATTTCCAGCACCTTGTGTGTGCCATGAAGAATTAGGGTAGTTCTGATGGCAAAAGGGAGTCCAATGTGTTACTAGCAAGATCTACCTATACGTTTCTAAGTAATATCATAGCCTGAGTACTGGCATTGGGGTGCAGGAGGAAGTACAAATTGACATTAAAATAAAAGGTGTTCTTAAATTCATCTATCAAAATAAAAATGCAGACATGAGCATAAATCCTTAAGTGCATGTTAACACAAGTAAACTGAATTGGCATCATGTTGTGTTTCTGAAAAACTTTTCAGACACTAACCAATGAAGACATAATACTAAATAACTTTTATATAAAAATCAGTGAACAGAAAAGTATTTTATCACTGGCTGAATGACTCCACCAGAATGACTTCTTTTGTGCCATAAATCCATCACAGGGACACTAAACTAAAAGCAGATAGGTGTCATTATTCTACAGCCATGTATCAACAAATTGATAATTACTTCAAAATAATCTTGTCTGTTTCCAAAAATACTAAAAAGCAGTTTAAATCTAAAATCCACTTAAGAACCATTATGGATTGTTATGTGCAGTATGTAGACTCCAAATAAAATGATCCCTCACGTTATGGGGCCAAATTTGAAAACACTGGTCAAGATAAGTTCATTAACTGCAATTGGCATGCAGGGCCCATACAATAATATGTTATCAGATTAGCTTGGCCTTGAATTAGCTTCTGAATGGAGCCAGGTCACTGTGTGATGGCTGTGTCAATGTGCTCCTTTATGAGCAGTGACCAGCAGTGTGGCAGCAGCTCTCAGTTTATCTTGCGGTCGGGCAGCAGCAAGAAAACATGGCTGCTGATGGAGATAAACAATGAGAGCAGATATTTTCCAACCCAGTTTTGCCAAATGACCCCCGAGTCAGATCCACAATGAGGCTAGTAAAACTGCTGTTTTCTTTTTTTGTTGTGTTTTGTCCCCTCATGGGAGTTGCTTCATATATGAGCCAATGTGCAGTGAGGTAAAAAAGATTGGGTGTGAACACTGTAATAAGTCCTCTTTCCCTGGGGAAGGTACCAACACAATAGCTCTGCTGGGCATACTGGATGTGCAGGCGCATCCTCAGCACACCGACGATCTAGCTGAGCAGGAGCGCTGTGGGCACCACTGCTCCGCACTGAATTAACTTACACAGTAACCTTTTCTGCTTTTGCCTGCAGGATTGACTTGTGGCTACCTGTTGATGCCTCTGAGTTAAATCGGTGATGCTGCAAGCGGTTAAGTCATCAGTGACGCTGCAGGTAATGGAACTAAAATCAGCAAATTATCAAAATTTCTATTTATATTAATTTTCCACGACAAACAGCAACCTGCAATCATTTGGTAATTTGCAGCGCTCAATACTACTCTTGTACTGCCCACCCCCCCCCTCCCCAAATATACTCTGAAACACCACCACAACCATTATGCAACCCGGAGCGCATACCATCCGAACATGATCCTGCAGTGGCTCACAAACGTTTGAGCGGAAAATAATTCTGTTACCAAAACCTACATGCCGACGCTCCTTTACATACTTTTTCCTCCAGCACAAGTTAAATTCTTACCATGTTTGAGGGAATGTCGGCGGAAACCCTGAGGGCAGATGTCAAGATGGTAACCCAAGGAAACGAGCGTCAGAGATGAGACTGCAGTTCAGTGTGCTCTCTAAGCCTATTCCCTGATATTTACTCATCCAAAAATGAATATAGCGCATGGAGAGTTGATACTGATTTTAGCCAACCACCAATGGAGTGAAAGGTCTGAGAGAGGGAACTGCGGCAGCCTTAGCACAAATTGTGTATAAAAAGTTGTTGTTGATAATAAAGGATTCGAGCGATGACGGGACCGACAGAGAAAGCGTGCTCCACTGGCGGAACGCGTAATAAGAACAGAACCAGATGCCAAAAAGGAGGCGTTTCCTCGATGGCAGTTGTGTTCGCAGGTAGCCTGCTGATGCAACCAAAGGGTTCCGATAAGTTGTGCTTTACACGGCTAACATTTTCGACCAACTCCTTCAAGCTATTTAAAGAACATGGGGATGTGGATGATTAATGTCACTGACTCAAGCTAGGTATGCATGATGCGGTGCGATCGGGAAAACGGCCATACCCGTTTCAAACCTATGTTGACAATTCAGATTGCAAACAGATTGTATTGGAAAATGTCACAGAACTGGTTTCAGTACAAGAGGGTCTTTATCTATGCGTGCTTGCTAAGTTGCATGGCATCAACTTGCGGGGGTGCCCAAGTTCACATTTTCACAGAAATGGAGGTGATACCTAGAAAAATGCAATTTGACCCTTTTAAAAATATACAAAAATGTTAATTGAAGGCAAGAACGTCGCCTCTGTAAACACACAGATTCCCTGTAGAGGAAGCGATCACCACTCGAGTAAACCAACCCAGAAGCATAAACTAGGTAGTTCTGGTGGACAATATGGTTCTTATATGTTACACGCAGCCGCCGATTCTTCTTCTCCCTCTTTATGCATCCTGCCAAACCACTTGTGTGACGAGGGGCGGGGTATTTCATAACTTTGCAAGTAAAAAAAAGCTGCCATCCCTCAAGATGGTCAGCCTGCAGGCTGCTCTCAGGACTCTGAGGCTTGACACCAAACAGGAAAGGTGTTGCAGGTCTCCTGTTAAACTGGAATTGAACAGGAAAACTGGACATCACGCAGATCTCTTACTTGCAAGGCTCTTGGAGTTTTGCATAATGTGGCTAATTTGAGACGAGGTAAAACAAAGTTAGGATTTCTGTGATGTCACCCAGCAAATTATGACATGGCCTTTCCGGTTGTCTGTGAGGGATGCGGATTGAAGCCGCGTAATGCTGATTAATCCTCCCCAAAGAGCTCTGCATAACTGGATTAATTCAGGCAGTAAATTGCCCAAAACAATACCATAGTGCAGGAAGGACCGCGGAGTATAATCTCTGAACTCTGCGTTTGGCCACCAGACGGTTCTGTTAACAGTCCTGTGCTGAATATTTAAAATTGGAACCGGAGTGAACACACAAGACAAGTTAAAAAAAAAAAAAAAAGGTGGTCTTGTGTGTGACCTCCGCTTATGAAGCTGCCGTTTCACTTCGGCGTCAGCAATGCGATGGTTTACCTTTTTTTTTTTTTTTTTTTTTAAATATGAACTTGTGTAACATGTGAAGCCACTTCTACTCTGTGCTCTGTTTACACCGCCGACAAGACCTACTTTGAAGAGTTCATTTCAATTCAGCACCACAGATGCCCACCAGCGCGAGCGTATTCAACAAAGTATTGAAAAAAAAATAAAATAAAATAAAATAAAGCCGTGCGATATGGATAACAATGCCAGCGCTTCTTTTTCCAGAAAATAGTCTGTAACATTACGACGCTCGTTTACGAGTTCGGCATAGCCCCAACGGACGGAGTGGCCGCGCTCACTAGAAACATTCCACCCACTTTAAGTCATAACACCGCCCGGCCGGACTGCCCAGTCGCCGTGCGCGATAATCCCAACCTAGTTCAAGGAAAAAGGGAGATGCCTTTTGCTCGTTTTCAACTTCAAGTATGTTCGGGTTTCAGCTAGCCGCGGCAATCCTCCTGTTTAGTGTGCTAACGACGGCAATTCGCCGACTGCCGGTTAACAAAAACGTTAGGCTAGCAGGCTAAGGATCACATACCAATCACCTCGTGTAGCTCATAATCATCTTTGTTGATGGACCAGGGTTGGGAGCTCAGGTCCTCCGACATGGCTGAGGGATCTGCCGGGCCCGGACTATGTGTGGAAAGCTGGCGAATCCAAAGGCTGCGCGTAAAAAAGAAGTCCAAGTCACCCAAACAGCACCAACAAGGGCGACACTTCCCCTTCTTTGCAAATCCTGCAGCACTCCTGTCATTCCCAAAGTTTGACACTGGCCTCGCAGCCCCGCCTACTACATTCCTACTGAGCAAATGTGGACCTTCCCGGCGGACATATTGAGTGTGGGACGTTAGCGCGGCGTCCTGCTGCCGTCAATGAGGATTTAAGTGCTACTGCTATTGGTTGCCAATTCAATGCGAACTACCGGTGATAGGCAGCACGGAGCCTGGAAAGATACCGGAACATTTCACCGTTGGCTTCCAACACTTTTATTTCTACATGCCAGGATATGTATACGTTGCGTTAATGTATGTCACAAACTACGATTGGTACTAGTAAGGGTGCTAAATGTTGACTACACATGCCCAAAATTAACGAAACAAGCGCAGATTCCGCCACACTTTTAATGGCGGGTTGCTAACAACGCTTGTTATATTTCCCTGATGTTAGACTGTCAGGCATTAATTCCCGTTAGGCAGGGGGACACCCTTTCGCAAATGCAGCCACGTCCAGGTTGCGTTCTCCCGACAAAATCTACCTGAACTACATAAGAATGGGGGGAAAAGGGAGCATGATGGGGCGTTCAACATCTTAAAGTGTTACCTGAGAAGGAAAACTGAGGGCAAAAATGCTTCAAATCCAGCCGTATGCAAAGGCGGGCTCTTCATGAACACCGTGTTCTGTGATTGGACAAAACTGCATACACTTCTTCGTGATTGGATGTTACCCACCTCAGAGTAGTTCCCCTTTACAGCACTCTGTTGCGACGACAGTGGTGATGAATGAAATAACATGCCAGGGTTGTACAATCACGACACATGGTGGAGAATATTGGGCTATCACGATTTCTCAACGTCTCACACATTCATGTTTTATTCAATTGTTAAAAAAGGCCATACAAAAATAAGAAATAGTATATAAAAGACATGGGTGAATTGAGAGAGACAGCAAGTGTCAGCAGCCAGTAAAACTGATCATGTGAAAGTATTACAAACACAAAACCTCTTCCTCTTGAACTTGATCTCATCTACAAGGTTCACCATAAGAGGAAGTGACCCACATGCAAAAAAAAACAAGCTTTTACAGAGCATTTTCACACGTGCATCCTTAACACCAACATCCAGTTCACCAGTGTAGCTCAAATGCAAAAATAGCGGCAAGCACAACCAATTTTCTGGCAATTTTAGTAACACTAAGAAGGCTGCGCACAGCGGCAATCTTGCTAATATCTGAAGCCTGCAGGATGTGGCTGACAAACAAGAGCACATCATTGTCTGGCATGATCCCTTTGATGGAATAAAAGGGCACCTTTGAAACACAATTAACTGTCTGGTCACAGGTTACGGCAGTGAAAGTGCTCTGGCCAGGCGCAGCCAGAACCAGGCCTGCGTGCACGGCCGAGTGTAGTCGCATATTGTGAGGAAGCGCAGGATGCTGGGGAAGGGTTTTTTCATGGTCTTGTAAACTACTGGGATAAGTCGTTTACTCCGAGCTCCTGTAATTGCAAAAAAAAAAAAAAAAAAGATTTAAAAATAAGGTTAGTTTCAGAGTGAGAAACATGTAAACACAAAAATGACCAGTAAAGAAAGCCAGAGCTGTTTGACACACCGAAAACGTAACTTACCAGGACAAAGGCTGAGAGCAAACTTGGTCTGAAAGTCACAGGCATCGCTGTCAAGGTATTCATCAGAGATCACAACCACCATCCTCTTACACCTGCACAGATGGTCACATATACTGAGTTACAGTGAACCGTGACAGTCAGAAATAGGGAAACTCTTTTTTTTTTTTTTTATCTGCACACTTTCGATTTCTATTTGTTCACCTGGACTAATAATATACCCAAAACTAGAATGCAGTGGCCATTTTAAAAGGTTTGATCAACACCCGTCTCCAGAACTGTGCATGCGGTCGACTGCTGTATATCACATTGAGTATATACCTAAATGCTATGTTGGATTGCATGTAATCAATGTCTAAAAAGTGCAGAATTTGGTAATTAAATACCAGCTCCATATCGCTAATTGAGATGTTTGTTCCTCTAGACCTAATCTGAGCACCAGACTTGGCTTGATGCATCAGTGAGTTTTTTGCATCTTTAAATTTAAGTTGAAAAAGTATATATATATATATATATATATATATATATATATATATATATATATATATATATATATATATATATATATATATATATATATATATATATATATATATATATGTATATATAAATAAATATTATTTATTTATTTATTTTAGGGTTAGGGTTAGGGTTATATACGACTGGAAGCCAGGAGGTGGCACTTAAAGCAGATATTGCTGCGGGAGTGACCGGAAATAGAAAGGTGAGACAAGATAGCGATGACCAATAGCGTGGTTAGTCAGAGAGAATGGGACTGAGCAGTGAGTTTGATTTACAAGCGCTAAGGCATGTGTGGAATGTGCGCGAGTGGTTAGTCAGAAGAAAATGAAGGAGACAAAGGACTGAACAATCTGATGAATTAACGGTCCTGTCGATGGCCACTGGGATCAGCACTGTCCGTGACACACAGAGCTCACTGGCCCAGCTGGTGAGTGGCGAGTCAAGGCCTTTTAACTATCACAACGGCACTGATTTGGACCGCAGGTGCGACGGTATGTGCAGGAAAAACAATAACACTCGGATACAATTCCCAGCAGTCCATATCACATGACCGATGAACACATTAATAAAACGATTCTAACAAAATGTCTGCCCAGAGCTACAAGCCTCTTACTGTTACTTGAAGAGTGTGTGTTGGTCCGTCCTCGGTTACTTTGACCTGGTGAGGCGGCATCGGTGAACGGCCGTTGGCGGCTGTCTTCTTCTCGGCGATCATGGGTCTCCGGTGAGGGAACTGATCCCGACGTGGAGCTGGGAATCGGTAATCAAGAGGAAAGCTCTTGTCGTCCTTCGTCTTCTTGAAATGGGTAGGTCACTTTAGCTATCTCACTTTGCATCCGCGGGCATCCGGCATGGAGAGTCGGTCAGAGCCTTGGACCGGGCAAATTGTGCTTGACTAGCACTCGAGGAAACTGAACTCTACTCGTCCAGCGAGGGAGATCCGAAGGCCTTAATGTGATGGAGTGTAAGCAGTTCTGCTATCATCAATGCGGACGTGCGTCACGATGGACGATCGGCCTGATGAGAGGAGCAGTGAGGGTCACTTTTAACGCGACGGAGGTGCGTTATCAGATGGATTCGGACCAGAAACGATGAGTTGGTGGATGTTGCGGGTTTATAAACCCTGACATGTGGTTTCGGGCTGACCATGTTGGATCTTGGCCAATTGATTGGGGAGCTGTATGGACTGGTCAGCTGGTCAGCTCGTGCCCAAGGGTGCGGTGCCCAAGGGTGCGGTGCTTGGCTGACCGGATGTGTGACCAGCCCACGTTTGAGGGTTACTGGTTTGAGTTCTTTGTTCTCTTTGTTGAAGGGCACGTGTATCCCCCTTCCTCTGAAGATACATCTAGGCCCCTTTTGTTTGATGCTGGTAAGGCACTACAGCATGCTTTTCATAGGAGATAATTTCATGACAATTAGGCTAATGCAGGTTATGCGTGCGTGTGCATGTGCGTGTGCGTGTGTGTGTGTGTGTGTGTGTGTGTGTGTGTGGATTTCTTTCTGTCAAAGTCCTGGTGCCTCCTTTAGAATTCTAATGATAGATTTGCCCAGAGACTCCCTCCAGCCCCACCAGACTTCCTCAGAGAATCTCAGCCTATTTTGACAACTTCTCCCTTTCAAGTGCTCTTAGCATCCATTCCCAATCATCCTAACCCTCAGTCCTTCTCTTCAAACCAGGAATGAAGATTGAGCAATAAAAGGAAAGGACTTGAGGTTCCCTTTCTTCTTTCCTTCTTTCAGCTTCTTTTCATTTGAAATTTTTCCGGAATTATCAATTTGAAATTGAAATAACTCCTTCCCAGTTGTTGTGTGGTGGAAGAACTTACCATGGCCAGGGTCTCCAGCAGTGTTCAAAAGAAGAAGAGACATCAGAAAAGGGAGGTGGTGGGGGGTCCTTAAATAATACTTAAAAAATACTATACACACGTCACATAGTGGTGTAATAAAAATTGTTATTGCAATAGCGAATGAATACACATTAATAATGTACATAATTACTGGCTGACACAAGACTATGTTGTTCTGTTCTTTTCTTAAACATACAGGCCACAGTAAAATGCATCGTTGACTAGAGTAGAGAATGTTTCTGAATGAAATCTCTCTTTGCCTAATACAAGAATGACACTGAGTGACACTTTTTGAATCCTACTGTTATATACAAATCTTGGGAGTTAGGAGTTAATAACTGAATGCTACTGTAACTCAAGAGCTTCCACTGTAACACATCTCCTAGTCTAATGAAATGTAAACAGCATGAATACGCAGAGAGGAGGTGATACACTGTTTGCGCGAGGGCTGAGCACACAGATTCTCTATTCACTCACCAAATGTGGCTGTGTTTGAGGGTCAAAGGTCATCCTTTTTAAACACTGGAAGATTGAGATGAGAGTTTGTGTGAGGGCTGCATGTGTGTCTCCTCTCCGGCCAATATTAAGATCAGAGATTGCAAACTTCTGTTTCCTCATTTTAAAACTAATAATGTCTGATAGTTACGTTTCAATGTCAGAATTCAATTTGTTCATCCCTGTTTTTCATTTGATTTAGCAGCAAAAACAAACCAATCGAATTAACAGGCCAATTCAGCCCTTATTGGTGCTCACTGTTATTCTGAGATGATCTTGATGTACTACACTCATCTATTAACAGGACAACTGCTGTTGCCATCCATCATTCAACTGAAGCACCAGCCATCTCCAGAGCACACGTAAATTTATTAATGTCAGAGGAGATGCTTTTATCAACGAAAGCTCATCATTATTGTGTGTGTGAGATAAAGAATAGGCGGGAAAATGCAGAGTAATACTCGGGGTGAATATGTGAAGGACATCTCTTCACAGTGCACAACACCCCTCCCAAAAGAGCTCTCATCATCCCTGATCATGTATTCCATTCACTTGTGTGGCCCTCTCCATCCTCTGCTCTTGTAGGTTTCACTCATCAATAATTGAACCAAAAGGTTTCAGCCAAATTAGCTGAATTATTTTTGAAGTAGCTGAATGCCTGCTTTTTGCTAATGTGATGTCGCTCTGGGGCAGATGTTTTATTGAAAAGGAGGGACTTTTAATTCACTTTAAATTTTTGATAGGTAGTGTTATACTTAGTTTATAGGCAAACCAGCATTCCCATTCTAATGACCACTGGAACTGCTGGAGCAACCTCACAACAAACACTAAAAGCTCTGGAGCTATTCCCTGTATCCCGATGAGTGAGAATTTCCAATTTCTGAAGTATTGTACGAGACAGTAATGGCCATAATTGCCTGTCAAAGCTCATTCACTTCCACAGCTCAATAAACAACCATTTCTTTTTCTTTCCCTCAAGTAAATTCTGATGTTCTCTTGTTCTGCTTTCAAAAGTTTTAACTTCAAACTCTATTTTTTTTTTGCAGAACCCCCAAACCATCATCTGTGTTTACTTGTCAACCTTTAACTTTGCTTCCTTGACCTGTTGCTCCCAATAAGTATCTTCAACTCTGCCATGCGATAAATACTGTTCCTTTCCCCTGCATCTCTCTTCCCTGCATCATTTCCTGCAGTCTTAGTCATATCTCCTCCTGCTCCATGTACCAGGCAGTCCTCCTACTACCAGCCTGACTACTGTCTCTCTGTTATCCCTGGTGCATTATTGGCACGATCAAGCAAAGCACAGCTGTTGTGAAGCCCAGCAGAGTGGGTATGGGCACTGGTCCAGGCTTGCCAGCAGCTGGATTAGCAGTGCAACCATTAGCATCTGAACTCCTGTAATGTGACAATATGACAGGGATTATTCTATTTTAGGGTGAGTGGCAGGAGCTGACAGGAGGAAGGTGTTTGATCTAGAAAAACGGTGGGCCCAAGGTAGCAGAAAACAGAGACTGTGTTAAAGGAGAGACAGTGTTAAAGGTGATTTATATACAAAGCAGTGACAAAAAAAAACAAAAAAAAACAACTAAGTGGAATTAAATACAAAAGACGAGGTGGCAGGTGAATGTGGAGAATCATGTGGATGATGAATGGAGACGACGAACCGAGAAGACAACGAGCACTACACTGGAGAGACAGGAGAAACAGACAACAATCAGTAACTTAGGAGAATCACAAAGGATTACGCTGGAGATCATACAGATCTGCAAGGGAGCCTTCCTTACACTACCATGGAATGATGGAATTATTTGGCAGGGGAGTAGAGTCAGAGCCAGTTCCTTTAAGGAGCACCTGATTGAGAGCAAATAGATGACAGGTGTGTCTTCAGCTGGAGCTCGGGAGAATCAGTGCAGCCACACCTCCTATCACACACACACCGGGGGACAGAACAACAAAAGAAAAACACACAGAAAACAGAATAAAAACCCAGACCCTGAAAGATGGGGTGGAGTTGAGGTGTTGGGGGTTGTAAGGGGAAGGTAATGTGAGATTATTGGTTGCCGAGTTAAGAAAAAAAAAAATCACCTAAAATTAGAATTCTTACAAATGGCAACTGGAATTTAATTAGATGCACTGATTGCATTTTGGTGGTCATCAGTCAAAGGCCAAGGTCACTGTGATCTCAAAAACAGGTTTTTGGCCGTAACTGTCAATATCATCTGCTGATTACGGCAACATTTCACAACAAATATCTAAATTCTGATATTCTTTTTGCAG
>CAAKHG010051591.1:10796-25904 GCA_901007715.1 Dactylopterus volitans
GAAACCAGGATTTTGTGTGTGTGTGTGTATATGTATGTGATTGTGTGTGTGTGTGTGTGTGCCTGTGTGTGTGTATGTGTGTGTGTGTGTGTGTATAGTTGCGTTTTTTTTTTTTTTAACCCCCACCCCTAGGGGCCGTGCTAGCTGTCAGTCCTGCTCAGTCTGTGCGGCTTTGTGAGGTGAAGCCATGCAGCCTGTAGTGGGAGGAATTTGGCCATGCACTCAGCCCCACTGAAGTCATTTGCACAGACCAGACAGAGTGGAACAAAAGCCAGAGTTCAGAGAAACTTTTGGGCATGTGCTGGGTTGTGAGCGAGCATGTGTGTGTGTGTGTGACCAAATCAGTCTGAGCACCAGAGGAGAGAGGGCAGACATTAGTGGTGCTCTCGAGCGCAGCAGCAGGAGCTCCACAGAACAGAAGCTACTTCCATCATTCATGTTCCTCTGACTTTGTGTGATGGACATCTCCATGGCTGGAATCTGGGTGAGTTGATTATCAGCTGCCCTGTTTTTCCTTATTTCCTTATGTGTGCGTCTATGTGTTTAAGCACCTCCAGGTGGATGCAGCAGATGGTCTGTAGGTAACTAGTGCTAATTACACTCTCTGCCTCTGTTGACCTCACCAGATCAGCGGAGGGAAGGGCCAAGTAGGAAAGACGAAGCGACAGAAGGCGCTAAAGCAGGAACCAAGTGTGGAGATGACAGGCAGGGTTCAGTTAAAAATGTTACAGGTTACAGCATGTTTCGCACCACTCCCCCGCTTAATGTGTGCCAACATCTCTCCGGCGCCGAAGCGAATCATTACCCGCTATCTTCTCTAACTCAAAATCCAGCTGTTGTGGTCGACTTTTAAAACTAGGATGACATAAAAATTTAACCAAAAAAAAAAAAATCATTATTAAGCCGTTTTAGTTTCGCTATGTGGGATGTTTATCATCGGTGAGCTCAAAGCAAAAAGGAAATGGGGTGTGCTGGAGCCCACACTGAACTGTAAATAGACCAGTTGCCATGGCAATTACGAGTTATGGCCCCTCTGGTGCAAGAAAAGTGGATAACCTCAAGTCTGTTATTTATTCAGATTTGAGACTACGAGGCTTAGGATGATGTTTTAAGTGACAGTGACAGGTGAGAATTAGTGGATTCATAATGTCTGCATTATATGCAACCTGTTCTTAATATGCAGTGTGCGTGTATGTGCATGTGTTTGTGTGTATGAGGCAGCTGCTGGCTGCAGAACAGAAATGGTCCTCCTGTCATCACGGCGCTCAAAAAACACTTTGAGTATCTTCATCTGGTTTTGTTTGCAGCTCTCTGTTTACCATTAAACACCCTGGACTTTTTGTTTTTCACATCCAGCTGTTTCCCATATATTACAGCGTACCGGGTGGGTGTGTATGGCTCGAATATAGGACACAAACCCTTCAGTCACGGAAGTGGAAGATAGAGAACCGCGTCTGACAAAAATTGTATTCCTGGACCGGCCATGGAAAATCTTCTTTCCTTTTCTCATGAACTACTCATCGACTTGGCAACAATACAGGGTAGAAGAACAAGTGAAGTGTGAAGAAGTATGCTGCCGAAAACGAGCACATGCGCGCTCTCTAACTCGTTGCGCATTTGGAACGCTCCAGCTGTTAACCTGACCACATCAGCTGACTTTATCGCCACAAGAAGGCACTGAACCAGTAAACCCTCCCCACCTTCCCAGTTTCGAGTGTAACATTAGCTTAATTTATTTTTTCTTTAGCTTGTTTTTTTTTAATTTTTATTTTGGGTCTTCTTGCCCAGACTATGTTGTGACTTGGTTGTATCTATTTCCAGACCGCATGTGCCAAGTTGGTCACAGATGCTGACATATGTACGGCTTTGGATTGTTGCCTCTAGCCACTGACTCAAGATTTGTAATGAGAGGAATGAGGTCAAATAAAAATGCCATATCAGTAACTGTCGGGATGATTGGAATGGCAAGGACCAGACCTGAGTTAGATTTAACCTGCTACGCCCTCAATAACAGCACACACCCTTATTAAATGTTATTAAGTTCTGGTTTTGCTGGATAGAAGGTTGTGTTTGTCATAAGCTGGAAGGGACTTTCAGCCCAGCAGGCTTGCTCGCATATTGTGAACGTGATGGAGGTCTCGTGAAGCTCCGCTCTGATGGAGCGACTACTGGAATATTTTTAGAGCTAAACAGAAGGCATACCCCAAGTGGGGAACAGCTGCACGGGCGTCCATGGCGTTGCCTGTCAGATTAGAGAGCCTACCAACCACTCCTGTTAAGATGGGCCTGGATCGGGGCCAAATCCACTCCCCCAGGTGGCCAGGCGCCCTCAGGCAGGCTGCTCAACTCAACTGCAGAGAGCAGTTCAATCAAACCAGGGAAACATGGACCGTCATGTAAACAGACTGACAAAAGGAAATGTTCTCTCGGTTTCACATAACTTAGATGGAGAGTTGTTCTTAGGATGGTTGGAGCAAGCTTCTCATTTTTCAAGTCGCTGCTCGGTTTAGGTGAAGCGGCAGAGCAGAACGCTTCATCTCTTGCCGCTTTGAGGTAGGTTTCCCCTCACGGTTTTATTTGCATAAAGAAAGACGCAGGGTTTTTCCGAATTGTCTGTTGTCTTGTTCTGGTCTGTCTGTCTGTTGATGTTCTGATGTTCCCTCCCCTGCAGGTCCTCCCTCACTGAGCAGGCAGAGAGAGGTGACCGTGCCCCTGCCTTCCCCTCTACTTCCCCCAGACACCACGTCCTGCCCGCCTCCCTTTCTCACCTCCACGATACCGCAGAGTTTCCCACTCCTCCTCCCTCACCCCCGGAGAGGCGAGCACCCGAAGCTCTACCGACCCCACCTGCATCTCCCCTTTTCCCTTCTCCTCCAGCTCCTTCCTCCCGTCCCGCGTCCTCTGCTCACCCGATTGGGGCTCCCTGCTCAGCCTCTGCACCCCGCCTCCCCCTTCCAAGGTATGGACCTGCCACTATTCCTGAGACTGTTTATTTGCTCGTCTCCCGTTTCACTGATATGCTCACATGCGTGTGATTTGTTTGTGTTTTTATGAATATAAAAACCTCTCGTGGCCCCTCTCCACTCGTTTTTTTTTTTTAGATCTAACAGTAGATTGACCAACTTCTGACACTAGTCCCTCTGGCCATCTTGAAAAGCAGCCATGTCTTTATCCTTTCAATCCTGGTCCAGGACAAATCACAGCATTAACCTGACATCTGGCGCACCGAATTACCTTAATACCTTAACTTTCTTGTTGATACCTAGTTGATTCTTTTAGCTCCTGAACGGAAAGAGAGGGGTATAGAAACATTAATCAGTTCTATTTTTGAAATACTAACAAGCATGGCATTCTAGCCATTTTCTTGCCTTTTCACAAGGTTTTTTTTTTTTTGCATTTATTAGAGCGCTTACGCTGGAGAAATGACAGCAAAATGAGTGTTAGGGAAACGGTGAATGATTTGTCGGAATGCAGGATTATTTTTAAGGTTTAATTTTTGATAGTGTGATTACATTTTCAATTTAATAGAGCTGCTGTCAGAATAAATATCGCTGTAGTGTTTTTGTTTTTGTACGTCTGTTCTTTCGTTGAGGGCAAAAATGAACCACTTTAACAATGCTTATTATACAAAATATTTTGCCAGTATACATTTTTACCATAGATCAAGACCAAAAGACTCAAAAGAAAAGGAGCACCTGCAAAGTTGTCTGCTAATTCAGCACCACAAACAGCACCATGGATTTATCAATACACAGTAATTAGGCTATTGATATTTCAGAGCCGTATTCTGAGCCTTAGACTCTAACTTGCAGAAACTCAAATTAAGATCAATAAATCAGGCAGATTAGACTAGCATAGGATAGAGCATATTATCGTTAAGCAACGTGTTTTCCGTCTTGTGGTGTTGGACGTGCTGGCAGGTCATGATTCAGCAGCACCATCTGTAAAGTACAAAGCATTCTTGGAATTAAAGACTATGTTGTGCAGGCAGATGTTTCAGCATATTGCTGGTGTTTCCACCCTTACTTGAGCAATGATGTCATCTTTGTGAGTCGAGGCCATTTCTTGCTCACCGCCATGACTCCATGTTGCAGGTTTCCGGCACCGGTGACATCAGATTGATGCCATTGTTTTGCAATGCACTGCTATCAGAAAACCATGATACAAACATCCTCAGCGGCACATGATGAGATGCATCATGCAATTCATAATCTGTCATCAACTACACCTGGTTCCCGATTCTTATCCCTGGCTGTCACACCGATATAAATGTGCTGGCCTATGATGGCTCTACGCTGATAATGTCAGTGTAAAAATTGTCTGTCATGGAGGAAAAGGCTTGATGGATGACCACATAGTAGATGGATGACCACATAGTAGGCTCTTTTTAATGGCACCCCCAAATGATCATTTATATTTTAGACCACCTCCAGACATCACGTATTAGGTGCTGTTTTGTATGTTTTGGGGGTTTATAAATTTGGTTGCCTGAGCGTGTTTGAAAAGAAGAAACTCCTGTTAAAGAGTTTGAAGCTGTCTTTAAAAACCTTAACTCTTTCTTTGTGAAACTTCCAACATTCATTTGGCTATTTCGATTTACATTGTCCGCCTAATTCCTGTCTTTCAATACAACTCTCACAAGTCATTCATTCATTCATTGTTTGGCTTTTGTTCATCTATTTCTATGATTTTTCTTTAATTTTTTTCCTTTTCCTCCTTCCTCAATGTCGCCCATTCATTCTCTTCGTCTTCCAAACCAGCTCATACAATTGCATATACAGTGTACAATGCTTAAAAGACATGATTTTGAAGTGTTCTCAGATATGAATTTAATAGTGGCAGAGCTTTTGAAATGATTGTAAAGCCTCATATACATACATTGAATCCTGTGGTTCGTCAGTTTCCTCTTTAAGAGCGCAAACAAGCTTCACAAGAGTCTGCTCAGAGACTCCAAAACTTTTTTCAAAGTCTAATTGGCAGGTTTGACACCAGAAACACTACCTGCACCACAGGGCACAAACACACCACAGTTTATTTTAGCTGAGCCAGGCAACTTAGGATAGAATGCAACCTAAGAGAGACTGATCTTGCATGACTGTGATTCGGTGATGAGAGCATCACGGTTTCACAGATATGGCATCATCAGTTCTGCTCACCAGTCTTTGTTCTTTACTGGTCCCATTAGCTTTCTGAGAGCAACTGCAACTACACCACCAATCTGTCCCTGCGATGAAGAGGAGAAGTGGCAGGTTAACAAAAGGCGACGATATTTTGTTTTGCCTTGCCACATCGCAACCCCCCCCCCGAAAAAAAAAGTCCCCCCCTTACTTCTTTCCCTACTACCCTGGAGATATGCAACAAAGAAACCCAGTCACACTCAAACTGTGGTTTTTGCAGATCCTGGTTAGCCCCTCAATGGTGCATGTCGCAAAAACACAAGGGTAACATATGTTGATTGTCAAAACATTGCTGGATAAAACAGAGCACTTACACACCACACTAATTCCCCAGGTAGCACTTATCTGTTCCATCTTGGTGTATTTTGACTGAATTCTTGCTCTTGAAGCTGCTTGTGTAGCACCGCAGCCGTGGCACAAAGCCACCGCGTCGACCTTCGAGCACAAAGATTTTCATTCATAACGCTGAGGACATTTAATTGCTGCTCATTGTTTTGCTTTCAGCACCGACTCCCGCAGCTGGTATTAGACATTCATCCACAGTACCTCTTTTTTTTCTGTAATTTATTTCTTTGACTGCTCCATCAGAGGGAATGACTCAGCCACTTTCACGGCGGCGTGTTAGTCACAGCCAGCAGAGGGTGTGTTCCCCTCACGGTCCGCGGTGTGCTGACAGCCTGCGCTCTGCTGTCTGGAGGCTGCAAACGCCTGTCGCCTGAACGTGACACATAAGCTGTCACGTTCATCTCAGCGCTGTGTTGTCTCAGACTTGTCTGTCAGAAATGATGCGTGTATGCTTGGCACGGATGATTTTTTTTTTTTTCTCTTTTTGGTGAGCTTTTGGAGCACTCCACTTGCTCAGTTATGACCAAAAGTGTGAGGAGATGGGGGAGCTAAACAAACACGGTGTTGCTGTATTATTTATGATATCTGAGAGGGCTGTTTGATAGCAGTGGAGAGGAGTGTGTTGCCAACAGAGTAACATGAGCAGAATGTTGTGATTGGACATCACAGATTTTACGCCTCATACATCCGGGGGAATGTTAAGCTCATATGCAAGAGAAAGACTCTTAAGATTTGGTGATAATTTAATAAACCCTACACAGATAATTTAGCAACTCTTTTCAGACCTTTCGGAATGCCCGCCAACGCTTTAACATCTGTCCTCCGAATGAAGACCATGTTGTCCTTCAGCATGATTACAGTGTTAATCAACCCAAAACAAGCACATCATTGAGCTTTGGCATCAGTATAAGTAATCAAGGCAGGTTTCTTTTTTAAACAAATTGACCTAATATATGTGACACATTTCATCAAGGTGTTGTGACAATGATGATCGGCACATTTGCTCGTCTGTTGTTCTGGAAAGCCAGAATCCATCTGCGAGTCGTTCTCCTCGCTCCATTTTTTAGCACCTAACCTGACTAATTAGATTGTAGTAGTGATAAATGTTATTCAGATCTTTGATGTGGTTCCAACACATGTGTGCAACTCAGATAATAGGTGTATATGTTTCTAGGCCTTTTTTCTCGGTCTGCGCCCCAATTACTCCACCCATTGCCTTTCGCATTTACTTTGTTGATACAAAGAGACAGAAAACCACATGATTTTAGAAATATTCACTAAATGCAGACAGATAGATTGAAGTGGGATATTTGGTAGACAGAGCCTCATGAAATCAATCCCAGGAGTAATTATTATATGAGCAATGCAGCTTTTTCTTGGCCTATTAAAACAAAGCCCTGGGCTCCTGATCATCTGTTAAGCAGGAGGATCAGAGTGGCCTATCAGCATCCAGCGTAGTGTCACTGAAGAGATCTGATACCAGGAATTCCCCAAAACAAAGTCTTTGTACAGTTTTTGACTTAGAGAGTAGCTTAATTCTGTTTGAAAACACACAAAGGAGCATTTTTTACTTTCTATCTGATATTATAATTTCACCATTTTGAACAAACAAGAGATATCTGTTCGAAAGGAATTAAACTTTTACTTTGCGTTTACACTTTCTAGCTAAGTCTTAATTCCTTATTTGAAAACATGCATTCAGTGTGTCTCTTATTTACAGGACTTGTAGACATCAAACTTATGGACTGTGACATCATTGTGAAGCACTGTTACGTGCTTTGTTATTACTGTTTGCAGTATTACCATATATGAACCACTTAAAACAACATTCTAAAATAAAAATTTATCATGACCTAACTTTTTAAGATATATACATTTTTACCCAACTAAAATTCATGCCTCAAAACTCATAAATAAGGTTTTTTTTTTATTTTTTTTATTTTTTTTATTTTTTACTATAGTGTTCTTAACTATAAAAAGCTCTTTGTCAACCTTTCCCTCAATGCTGCAGTCTGTAGCTGTATGTCGCGGTGACCCTGATTCCTCTTGAGCACTGTTATGAATCTTTCAGAAAACTCAGCCCAAGATTGTTGAATTTTTTATTTCCTCCTTCAGTCTACACAGCTCAAGTCTGCAGCCAGACTCAGTTGTTCAATAGAATATAGTAACTTGCACATATAAACGCTTCTCTGCCCTTGATACATTTTTGAACTAGAATGGGGTTGAGGACAGATGTGGAAGTCGATAAATTAGCTTAAGCAGGATTCTATGTCAGATATTGAGAGAGGCCGGCGTTTTTACGTGTCCCCTCTGGCTATTAAACATCGACCAACAAGCCCATCGGAGACTAGAATCACGTCAATATTCTTTGGGGGCATCCGTTAATGGACTTCATGTTTACATGCAACCTCATCTCTTCAAATGTGTTGCTGGGTCAGACGTGAATACTGGCCTTTGTGCTTGCTTTCGGTGCGGTGGAACTGGAGCTTGCCCATTTCATCCATTTTTTTCCCTCCGAATAATCAGAGGTGTGACAGCTGGAGCTCTCGCACAGCAAGTTTGCGTGATTTCAAAGTGCCGCAGGCTGGAGCTTCTATTGTCGTGAGCCCTCATTGGCTCACCTTCCCACGGGTGCACAATAGATTCACCCTCCTCATGTTTCAGATGCCCCTCTTTCCCATCGCTCCTGGACAGTCAGTGGGAGCTTTCTAGAAGCTCCTGACTTCTTACTCTTATTTCCATCCTGCAGGACACAATTACGGCGTTTTTGGCACGCAGATGTTTTAAAGCGACAATTTGGAAGACATGACTAGACAGAATGCAATTCAAGGTTTAATGTAAGTGCCAGTAAATTAGATCATCAGCCCAGCCTGCTGCCCAAGCATCCATCACTGAGAAAGCATTCATTTAGAAATGTAGATGCTTGTGAGCCAGGAAGCACCATCTCCTTAGTAAAGACTGAAAGGATAGAATAATGGAAAAACAAAACAGTTTCCCTGTTTATTACTGAATTTTTTTTTTAAATTTAGTTTCTCAGATTTGAATAGCTTCCCATGTTTGTTTTGGCTGAAAAAAAATTATGTTTTTTGTTGTTGTTTTTTTTTGTGGTTTTTTTTGTTAGCGTGTTTGTTTAGTTGTGCTGTTTCTGAATTAACGATGGTTTGAATGAAAGCGAAAACAATGGGGGTCAGAGTTGAGCGACATGCTAGTTTCTCAGAGTCTATTGTTTACCTCAGGCGTCACTCTGGTTGGCCACTCTGAGTGCTGGAAGATTCCATTGTCTGAAAAGGAGGCAAAATTTCACCATGCGACTTGCTGGATGAAAGAGGGGGATTCTTGCGGGGGAGAGAGTCAAGAATTGGGATTGCTGTCGTAATGGCGGGTGGCAGGATGGCGGGTGTTGACACAGTGAAAGGGAAAGCGTCTGTTTATCTGTGTGGTAGCGGGGCTCCCATTGTTTGGCTCCCCCTGTATAGTTGTGGTATAGCGGACAAGAAAAAGCTGCTTGTCTTTTTAAAGGCACAGGAGACTGGTGTCGGGGGGGGAGCATAGAGGATGGGGGAGGGTGGGAAGTGGGGGGGCAGTGCGAGCAGCAACACCGCTCGGCGAGATCAGCAGCCAAACAGAGGAGGCACCACACACACACACACACACATGCAAGACGGCAAGAGAGCGGGATTATTGTTTCATCCTATTTGTTTTGGCTTATTCTTCCTTAATATTTTGCTGTTCAGGATTGTGTAGTTTTTGGTGTTGGATCATTTTGCCCGCAAGCACCAGATGAGAAAGAGGAATATTCACAGTCTGCACAGGGGCAGAGGATCAGGGATGCTATGCATAAAGTGAGGAGCCCATAATCATCCACTACTTCCCCCCGATGTGAGCGGCTCATCATCTGCATTGCAGCACAGAAAGCTTGGACACCGGCTGCATCGTCACGTCGACCACAGTTTAAGAGGTAGCAGGTGGATGTGGATGTTGGCTGGAGAGCAGGAGCAGGTGGTGGGGGGGGCAGAGGTAGCTGAGGATGGGAGCCAACGAGTCCATGGAGCAAGGACAGACCCCCTGTCCCTCTCAAGAACACATGTGAGTTTGACTTGAACCGCCTTTCTAGGTTCTATTCAGATGTTTGATTCCCAAAAAAAAACAAAAAAAACAAAACAAAAACAAATCTGAGGCAAAATCAAGAGACTTGTGTTAAACAATCTTCTCAACACCCTTGGAAATGCTTTATTTGAAAGCTGGAGGACTGGGAGACAAAGCTCCAACCACCTCTGCTTTGCTGACATGTGCTTTCATGTATTCATGCCTGGGAATCGGCTTCCTGTGCAATAGAGGTGTTCCATTTTATTCTGCACATTGCATTTCGTGTCACCAGCCTAAACCAAACAAGCAGCTCCGTCACATGTTTTGGTTTCTCCTCTGTGATCCCTCGACCAACCCGAAACCTTTTCACATGGCTGAAGGTGCCAACCGAGCATGTCATCATTGTTGTTGTTTTGCTTTTGTGATGTAAATAAGGATGGGTAAGAGGGTGGTGGGATGTGGGGGAAAGAGCATGTGCACAGCCACATGTACACATTACATGGGCATGAGCGTGGCTGGACTGCATGACAGTGTGGATGGATCAAACACAACAGTGCTTCACGGGAGCCTTTGGGAACCAGAATTAGGCAATGAGTACAGTAGGTGCCGCTGGGAGGCTGGTGAGGTGATGTTTTGTTCCTTGTGAAGGAGGATGTGACGGTCGCGGTGGGAGCAGGAGCTGGCGATGGTGCTCAAATTTAACACGCTGTGCAGTGGTGGAGGAGGACCGCTCAGTGGACTAACAGTGGGTGAGAGAGAAAGAGAGAGGGAGTTAGAGAGGGAGAGACGGAGTAAGAGTGCTCCACTTTGCTGTGTTTTATTTATATCTCAGACACGCTGCTGCAGAGAGCAGAGCACGGACCTGGGGAGAAACGCAGGAGAGGGAAATGGGTGGGGAGGGGGGCTATGAGTGATGCAAGATTTAATCATTTATAGAGGTAAATTTCCATTGACTTAGTATGGACTACATGAATATCAGCAGCAAAGCGAGGGCTCTCACTGGAGCCAATTTCCCTACAGGTGTGTGGATCTTTGCAACCATTGTCAAGCAGGCTCCAGTCACTCCCTCAGTTGGAGAACACTGTCAAAAGCACTTTACAGTATATAAAACACTCTCACATCAAATCATTATATAGGGCTTTAATCAAGAGATATTAAGGTTTGGCAATGGACCGGGGGATTATCATACTTACCTATCTGTCTATGTATTATTTTATCATTTATAGCTTAAAAAGAAATGGCAGAGTAACACACTTGCAGTAGTGGGAGGGACGCTGACCCATTTTCTGTATCTTTTTGTAGCGACTTGAATGAATGTAGCAGCTGATCTTATCGAAAAAGTGGGGGATTCTGACCTCCTTGCTGTGGTACCATGGCTGGGTGTCTTTGATGCCATCTGCTTGCAGCCGGAGTCTCAGATTAGGCTAGATAGGGTATTACACATGTAGATTAATTTAGTGTGACACTCTTGTGTCTCAGTGGTTCCTTTGTTTTGAGCGATGTGTTGATTCCTCACATACCGAAGAAACTAGACTCCAGAGGGGAGGGTTTTTTTTTCTTCTTCTTTGGAGTGATTGAAGCAGTCATTACAGCTAAGGGAGAGAAACAGCAAGACATTAATTCTCTTAGAATTTGTTTTCAGGACCTGCAAAAAAAAAAAAAGCAGAGTGACTCATGAGATTTCATGTCCTGATGTTGGGAATCATTTGCAGAAAACAAAGCTGGTTCATTTTCTTTACAAAGCTTCTTGCTCACCAAATTCCATATGTAGTGACACTGACAATGAACTTGTGAAGAGTCCATGATGTAATATTTTCTATCCAGACACTCACGCTCATTCATCAAAGGAATAAAGACACAGGAGCTCCCCCTGTTGGTCTCATCTATCCCAACATGCAGGGCAAACATTACATGTTGGTATAGTATTACATCATAACAGAGTTTCACCTTCTTCATTGAAAGACACACTGTAAGATAATTACCAACTCCATATCTGCAACGTTTGCCTGTTCGCCTCTTTGGAATTTTAGATCAAATGCACCTATGTCTGAAAAAGAGAGTCATTTGACATTTGATGAAAACCTATTCCCAGCAACGCTGGTGTGCTTGTACTTTTAGTCTGTGGAGTCTGTAATATTTGTTCTCATCCGCGCGACATGCTGACTGCAAGATCACAAGTGAAGCTGCAGCTGAACACTCAGAGACAACTGAGAGCGAAGGGATGTCTGAATCAGGCAAAGCGCTATTGATAACAAAGGGGGTGATGGATGGAGAGACAGAGCGCCAGGTGAGGGAAAAGCAGAGGAATTAAAGTTGGAGGGGGAGAAGAACGGAAAGAGATGGTTTATGGTCAGCGTCTAGACAGAGAGAGTTTCAGGATCTCATTTCTCATATTTTATGTTTCATGTGCCAGCATCCTCAATTGCCTCTGTGTATGTGTTGGACAGACAGGTTGTATTGTGTGTGTGTGCGCGCGCGCGCGTGTGTGTGTGTGTGATGGCTCTCCCTCCAGCCCTGTGAAAGCTGTTTAGACAGGCTGGGCTGGATTTGCCCGGGAGCACGGACTCGTCTGGCTATGTGAAATGCAGCGACTCGGTGCCTCACTCTGCAGTTCCCGTCTCCAGGCAGGCAGTTGGCTGCTACGGACTGCTGTTCTCTTTGTTTCTATTTGCCCACATCGCCTGAGAGACAGCTCGCCTACACGCCGCCTTTTCCGCTCTCCGTGTTTTGTCTGCTGCTAGGTAACATAGGAACAGCTGACGATGTGGTTGCGTTTAACACAAACCATATCCCCAGACTGAGGTTTTCTCCACCTTATTCGTCTCAAACTCATATAGTGTCACGTCTGTTAGATTTGATTTATTTCCAAATGTAGCTTCAACGAATACAGTTGCCGAAGATTAAAAATTCGATGAATAATTGAAATATGCAGTAGAGTGAACAAACTCATTGGTAGCATTTGAACAGAGCAATGCGGATATACTGCAGATGCTGTTTGCCTGTGCGTGTATTTGTCTTTTACATCCAATAGTACACTTCACAGATCCGGGTTGGTTGGAGTCTTCACATGTATCTGTGTGTGTTGCACTGTGTGCAACCAGCCACGTTTCTACCCACCATGGTGCGCATATGGTGGGAACGACCTCCAGTTACCATAGCAACTCAGTGCATGCAGTTGTGTGGAAAAACGTCCTCTGCAAGGACATAAACAGAGCACTGCAATAAGGCCTAATTACTTTATAATTGAACCGTATCCAGGTTTATTTTCATCTGTTGTGGAAAAGCAGGCAGTAAGTCATAAGTGCTATTCTTTGTAATAGACACTGAAAAAATAGCTTCATGAGCTTCAAATATAGCTTCATTGATTAATTTCAGGGGTTTTATGTACATCTAACTCTGTGTCATCCAATGTTTATTTGGTTTTTAATACTGTATTTCATCGTCTGTATCAGTGCACATCCAACGTCAGTCCCAGTGACTGATGCCCAGGCAGACCAGTCTTATCCTGCTGGGACCCACGAGAGGGATTATAGATTTGGCTCCCTTCTTGACAATGTGCTGTCTCATCGAAAATCACAGCCCCCTCAAGAAATGGAGGTGTTTTTTTGATTGGAAGCTTTAGCTGAGCTGATATATTATAGAAAAATGCATTAAACACATACTACTGATTTATATCGTGCTGTGGCTTTAACACACCATGTAGTGCTTTTGTGTGGCCTGCTGACTTGTTTAGATGTATTAGTGCAAATAGTTACCTCTGCCGTGGTGTTGGCTTAGAAGAACCTCCATCCCTGGAGTGATGTGACCCCAGAGGTAGTGGATGTGCTCACCATGACAGCCAAGACATTTATTACCAAGCTCCTCTCAGATCTGGATTTCTGTTGCATTTGGCCATACTGACCATGTTGATAGTCATATTGATTGCTCTCCTTTGTCTGTCGTAGCACAGGGTTTTATTTGATCATGTTAGCATGGGTCTGTGAGAAAGGACCCCAACAGGATGCTTGATAGCTTCATCAGTGCTTTGAGCTGAATCCGTACACATGATCTCGATCAATATGTTATATAGACTCAGAAGTGCCATCTAACTGTGTGAGTCCCTTTTCATGTCTGTATTTGTGTAAAAGAGAATGTGTGTGTACTTTTATGAGGGCTCTGCAGTCATGACAGTCAGCTCCAGGCACAGCTTCCCATTACCATTTTTGTAGTCAATTGTGCGAGAACCGTATCATTGCGGTCCATAATCATCACCTGCACACAACCAAATCTTATCAGATATCAATGGTAGAATGATCATCAGAGCACAATGACTATTCTCGTTCAGTGTGTCTCTGAATAACCATTACTTTGACATGGTAATTTGGGGTTTATCCCCACATTGATAAGTGTAGGCTAATTTTCTATATATAATTACATCAGGCACTGTAGAAGAGTTAATAATATGATAAATAATAGAGACAGTGATGGTGGCTTTTTCAGAGCATGTTGGAAGGTGTTCGACTGCTTTGTCTTCGGTGTGGATGCAGCGAAGTGATTGAGGAGAAAGAAAGAGGGAGGGGGACAGTGGAGAGAGCAAGGGTAAAAGAGGGAAGAGAGTGAGCGAGCACCAGCCTATCCAGCATGCAGACGGTGGGCTTCTGCAGCCAGTCGAGATTGGAAGACATCATTTCCTTCTGGGGAGAGGCAGGCTGATATGGCTGCAGATGACAGAGAAGCGATGTGAGAGGACTGAGACTGCAGAGAGCCGGCATTGTACAGACAAAGACAGAAAGCTGTGAAAGGTTCGATCATCTGGGGAAGAGATCTTGTGGAAGAAGTGGTGGGCGTCTACCTGTGTGTGTCAGGCAGTCGCATCGCAGTCTGCCGGCCGCCATGGCGGTGAGTGCGTGGCAGGCTCTGTCTCCACTGCAGTGGGCTCGCTGGGGATGGGACACACTGCTGGGAGGGGCAGCAGACAGCCCGGACGCGGATCCGGCGCTTGGGCTCCTCCGGCGTCTCTCCTGGAGCTCACGTCATGACAACATGATCAGGACGGCTGGGGAGCCGGTCAGACAGAGGTGAGACAGGATGGGGTGCCAGAGCCACGTATGGCCAGATGACATATGCATCACAGCATGGAGCTGCGAGTCAGGTTGTCTGTTTGCTACTGTGTCTTTCTGAGGCTAAGAAAGACCAATCATGGATGAGTAATGAGTCATTCCTCTTCTCTGTGGGTTTGCCTCCCTGGGTGTCCTTCATTTATTTCTTTGCACCGATATCTTGGGATCTCATGGTGGGCTTGTGTGTGTATATATGGCTGTTAGGTGTGTGTGTGTGTGTGTGTGTGTGTGTGTGTGTGTGTGTGTGTGTGTGTGGAGGTGGGGCGATTCTGTGTCTCAGATGTGCCATTTTCTGTCACCTTATGTCAGATTCGGCATTTTCATTTGTAGTCAAATAGAAATGAAAACAGAAACAAATACCAGCCTTTTTTTTTTTTTTTTTTTTCCCCAAAAAATTTAAT
>CAAKHG010051591.1:25924-57972 GCA_901007715.1 Dactylopterus volitans
GTTTTAAGAGCAGCTGGAGGGTTTGCGTGCCAGGCCTGCTCAAACAGAGCAGGGTGTGTGTGTGTGTGTGTGTGTGTGTGTGGAGGTGGGGCGATTCTGTGTCTCAGATGTGCCATTTTCTGTCACCTTATGTCAGATTCGGCATTTTCATTTGTAGTCAAATAGAAATGAAAACAGAAACAAATACCAGCCATTTTTTTTTTTACACATACACATGAAATAGATGCTGCCTTTCCTGCCTGCCATCTCCAAGCCTGATGGCTTTTGTGTATGAATTTTGTGATGAGAGGTCGTTCCTTTGCCCTCAGTATCAAGGATCCTGCTACAGGCATCGCAGTGATTACAGTTCAAGTGATATCAGAATAACTCATTCAGCCATGAATTGTAATCTTTCTGTTACAGGAGCTCAGATTCTGATGGAGCTTTTGAGACCCCGGAATCTACAACTCCAGTAAAAGCTGCCTCTCCCACAGATTCCCAGATCCAACCGTTAGCATCTGATGAGCAAGGTACGGTGAGAGACTGATGTTAGCCCTGGTACACTATTTTAAACTTGACAGTGAAGCCAGTTGGACATTTCAAGTAATGTTGCACCACCTAGTGGAACAAAACAGTATTCCACCTTTCTTGTTTTGTTTGCTCAGGTGAACCTCTCCATTTTACAAAATCAAGGCTTTTGGGGTATCCTGTAGAGGCTGATCAGCTGAGTCTCTTTCTCTGGAGTGGTTATTTTTCACGTCTTTACAACAGGCTCTTATTAAATTATTTATTGTATATTCATCTCTATAATTGGATGTGTCAAACACCAGGTGCAGCTGCGAGCTCATGCAGGCTCAGTCACACCTGCCTCTCAGACACACTCCAGCTGATGATCTTGTGTTCAATTGACATTTTAAATATTGGTTGATTTTACCTTTTAAGAAGAGTCTCACATTATATTCCATTTTTCTTCAGCTTTCGCAGAAGCAAACACCTCAGGCAGTTGCCCTCCATCTGATGTGAATCCAGCTGATAGAGCCTGCCCCTCCCCATCACTTGCTTTCGATGAGAACAAGCCCATCGCAGCCAGTGGCACATACAATATTGAGCTTTTTGCTGGAGACAGTCACACTCTTACTCGTTCCCTGAGCCTCCAGGGAGGAGAGCTAGATAGTTCTGGTCTGTTGGACGGATCCACAACAGGAGGCTTCCGTCCACATTCAGAATCCTTCAGTGTAGGCACTGAGAGTGCACCAGGGACCCTCCACAGGCCCAAGAAAGTCCGTTCTGGGTCTGTGAAGAAGAAACCTCTCCTCAGGCAGAACTCTAACCCAGAGAGGCCAGCCACAGGCAGCAGCACCCCAGAGATCAAGAAGAAAGCAAAGCCTCAAACTCCCAGCCCTCTCCAGGCTCAGGAGGAAGCAGAAGGAGGCTCTGCAACCCCAAGTCCTGGAGGAACACTCCGAAGAACCAGGAAGACCCGTGTGGAGACTCCTCCCCCTCTGCCAGAGGAGACCAATCATACCAGCGAAGAGAAGAGCTGTGTCGCTGCTGCCTTACCTTTATGCCACGAGGAGACCCCTCTCCCTGGTAGTCCAACTAGCAAAGACGACTCCCCCATCCCTCCCAGTGCCTCCTACAAATGGGATCCAGATAATTTTGAGAACATTGACCCTTTCAAAACAGGAGGCAGTAAAATTGCCAATTCCCCTGTCCTGGGTCGTAAAGATTCTGTGTGTGCCCCCATTGCCACCCCCCCAGATATCCCCACGGTCACTGCCGAAAAGCAGCATCATCCTACTCCCCCAGCTCCTCGTGAAGAGCCCGTGACTAACCCCGAAGACCAACCCATCCTAGCCAAACGTCAGTCAGTAAGGCTGGAGTTTGACTACTCTGAGGAGAGCAGTGGGGCAGCTCAACCCGCCTCTCCCCCACCCAAGAAACTGGGTAAGAAGCCTGGTGCCAAGATGCCTCTGAGGAAACCAAAGCTGGGGCTGAAGAAGGCCCCTCAAGTGCAAACTGAACAGCTTGACAACAACCCTCCAGCAGTCTTCAACGGCAACGAGGAAGAAATCTCTGTTCCCAAAGCCTCATACAACTTTGAGCCCGATAAATGGGATGATCCAAATTTCAATCCATTTTCTACTAAACGAGGCATTGCCAACTCTCCCAAACTATCCAGGCCTTCATATACATTTGACCCCACCAATTTTGATGACTCTCTAGACCCGTTCAAATCTTCCAACAAGATGGCCAATTCCCCTCCCAATGCCTCTGCCTCCTTTGAATTGTCATCCAATGACTGTGATGTTGAAATTGACAATGACAATATTGGGGAACTGGAGGACCAAAATCAGAACAAACCTGCCAAGAAGAAGAAAACACCTATCAAATCGTAAGTTCATGGTGATCACACCAAAGCGGCTCGCATCTGCAGTCACTTTGTATTCATGTTTAGGAATGTCTGAGTTTTTGTGTTAGTCTGTGTTTGAATGTGGCCCAAAGTATTATGCCAGTGTCCTCTGTCTGTCTCTCTGTCACCTGTGTCTGTGTATTCTCATATATCACAGGAAGTCCAGGGGTGTGTCTTCTCTATGTTGTCTGTTGTAAGTACAGGGACAACACAACTATCCACCCTTTTTTTTTGACCCATAAATCCATGCGGCTCCCTGTAAACCAGCATGTTGACCCGTTGTCAGTTGTCCCACCCTCCTCCTATTAACAGAAACATCACCAATGCCCTGACCACCATCAAACCAGCTCACTCTGAACTTTTCCTGCCTATCTGCTAAACTCTTTTAACTGCAGGTCAGGTATTTTTTTTTTGTTTTTTCATAGTATTTGAGGGCGAAAGCTTAAAAAGGTCAAACATAACAGTCTAGTCCATCTTCTCTTAACTGAATATTTGTCTTGATATCTTGAAGATCGACACATGCAAGTGTCAAAGGCCAAAGGGGTCGTTTATGATGAAAATCCCACAGGGAATGATCACCCAGTTCTGTAGATCCCCTCAATATCTGCAGATATACAGTACAAAGTATATATAGTATTTTCAACTGAAAATGTACTCCACTGGTTTATTCTTTTAACTATCTTACTTCCATATGCATGGGACAGATGTTTCAGCACCTCTGAGCTCTACTTGCATACTTATTTATAATTCATTATTTTATTTATGATGGCAAGTTTGGCACTGTTGCCCCTGGCTATAACTCTTTAAAATACAATCATCAACTGCATAGTTTTGACAGACTTGATAGTTTTCCACCAGCAATTTCTCAATAACAAAGGTTGAAATGTGCCGAACAATTTCCTCTTGAATGGCAGAAAAGGTGTTAGTGTGTCTTTCAGAGCCAGCAAACACATTTAGTCGTAATCTATTGTATGTGTGTTTATAAATAGTCCAGTCTGCAAGCGTGGAACATCGGAGATGCTCCCTCTTGTGTTGGTTGTTGGCTAGTGTTGATGTGGCAAAATCAAGGACTATTTACATATTAGATTTTTTTTATGGAAATATAGAATTTCATTTGTTATGATTAAGTGTGATTTCAGATCTTTAAGATAATATGTTACCTTCATTCTACAGGAAAAGTAGAAAGATACGTCCTGAAAGTTAATGTTTTATTTTATGAGTCTAAAATACTTTTGAAATGCTGCACCACCATCTCCCACTTATTTTTTTTTTTTTATACACCAGAAATACCTCAAAGATTTAAGTGACAAAAGTAAAAACCTACTAACATTTGGGTAATAATTCTCACCAGTGTCCTGCCAATTAACCAACTACATTAACAAAGGTACAATATAGTAAAATAAAGCTTCTACAGTATGTAATACTGGGACATGAATACTGTTGCTCTTTCCAAATTATATTGTCATTTTATGAAATTGGATGAGTACCAACCGGGCTAATTTAGTAGCTATATACAAATTCAGGGTGTGGAACTTGGATTTACTATGCTGAGTTGTGTACTAAAGATTGTCACTCTGGATATTAATGATGCATTTTTCTTTTTTTCCTGTGTCTCAGTAACACTTTCAGGGTGAAGAGGTCACCAAAGAAATCACCATCTGAGCCATCGGAGGTCTGCAGTTCACCCTCCACGTCTCTCCTTCTCTTGGCTCGATCGGTTCTGTCTCTCTCAGGTTCTGCTTGATGTCTGACTCTCTCCCTCTGTTGCAGGACCCCGCGCCTGCAGATGAACCCGCTTCCCTCCTCCCGCAGGACGACCACGCCACCGACGAGGAGAAGCTGGCCTCCTCCACCAGTCAGAAGTGGGCAGCCTTGCATGACATGGATACAAGTTTGAACTCTGACCAGCAAGACTTCCCTCACCCTTCTGATCTTACGTCCTTTGTGAATGAGAGCAGTCTTCCTCTTCAGGCTCCAGGTGAGGCACAGCCATCAGACTCGCCCTTTTTGGACAGTCCAAACAAATAACCCCTTGAGATCAAAGTATACCACAAACGGACAATGCTCAGCGAAACTTCAAAGCTCATGGTTGGATGTTGTGTGCAGCCACTAGGAACTTTTCTCTGTATTGATTTTTGGCGTGGCACTAAAATAATCCTGCTGGCCCAGTTCTCTACTGACCTTTGCCCCCCCCACAGAAGATCCATCTCTTCCCAGAGGCTGTCTGGCTCGGCCATTCTGGGTCAGAGCTGAATCAGTGCATCCTGTCTCTGAGCCCATCAGTCCAGAGATCAACACTGGCTGAAATGTCTCTCTGTTTCCTCTTTTTACATCTGAACCCATTTTTTCTCTCTACGTCAGCTCAAGATTATGAAATTGAGTACATGGAGAAGATTGGCTCCTCTTCACCTGTGAGTATTTGATTTACTCAGAAACATTTGCCGCCCACTTACATTTCAGCATGGTTTATGTTGCTATTATTGCGAGCCAAACAACAATTCAAACTCGTAAAGTTTATTTAACTTTAATTCTCTAATGTGTCTTGTAGCCGCTGTCCGTGAAGAAGCCATCGTTGTACCTGAAGTTGGACTCAGTATCTGACACATTAACCAACAATTCATGTGCCCATGGATCTGAGCCCAGCTCCCCCTGCACTGGGTACAACACACTCTACTCTACTGTAGTATTTGTGTTGCTGTATTAAATGCATGCTTGATGTAAGAGTCAACTTTATGGCGCAGTTTTCAGTCCTTTCCTGGTTTAGAAAGGTTTAAAAATAGTTCAGCTCAGTTCAACAACGTTATTCATCCCAAAAAGGACAATTCATTCGCAGTGTAAACTATGATTTCTTGAATGGGCAGTTTTAGCTGCTCCAGCTTTCTTGAACTCATAGATAGTTTGTTATACTTCCTCTTTCTCTTTTCATTCTTGGTAGGAGTTTTGAGGAGATGGAGGCCCAGATAACAGCGGGAATGAAGACTCCGGTGTTGAGTTCCCGGCCCGGCCCTGAAGGCACTGCCGGGGATAAGGGCAGGAAGAGAGAAATCGAAGCACTCAGCCGAACACAGAGTATAGAGCGGGATGAGCAGGTGAGTCAAACAGCAATGCCTGTCTGGAGCGGATATAAAGATTCAAAGTTAGTGTGTTGTTATCATATTCTTTTTTCTTTTTTTTTTTTTAAAGGATCACTTTCATTTTCTGTGTCTTTATACCATTGTTTAACATGAATCTGTCAATTTTCATTTTTGTAACATTGTCATGTCATTGTTTAGTCACAAGGGGGCAATAGAGTCCCACACTTTTTTTTATTGCCGTCCCCCAGCAAGAGTACCATCAGTCATGGGGATTCTTATGACAGCTTTGTAACAAATAGCCAGACAGCCACACAACAGTGACTCAGCTCCCAAAACTGCCACTCAAACACTCCACGCTTGCTTTGCCATGCTGACCCTGCCCTCCTCCCTGCCTTCTGCCTACTCCTCCTGGTGCCCCTGTAGCCCCTTAGCCAGGGCCCCGTGGAGGCCCCTGCTCCTGCCCTGGCCATGCCCTTGTTAGACAGACTGTCTGAGTGTGAGGACCCCGTGCAGTACCTGGAACCTGATCTTGCTGAGACCAACCCCACTGCTTTCGCCCAAAAACTACAGGTGTGTTGAAAACCACACATGGACCCCTCTTGATAAACCCTATTGGCATCCTCTGGTCAACTTGTGGCCCTGATATGTGGTTGTGTGTTTGTGCAAATGTTACATCCTCTCTTACTCCTTTATTTCCCATTTAGTTTTGTCCTTTCACCTGAGTTAGACTGATGGTATGTGAAATGTAGACACCAGCAAGTATGTGTGATGGATTCAAATTTCTATATGCTTTTCCTTTGCTCTCTCCTTGGGCCGCAACCTCCTCCCCAACATTCGTCGACCCTCACCCACAACCCCCTGCCCCACTCCTCCCAATTGTGCGGCCCAGGAGGAGCTTGTGCTCGCTGCACTGAGGATAGAGGCTCTGCAAGTAGCCAAAAACATCTCTCAGTGCCCCTCCCTCTCCACTGTAACCCCCCAGGTACTGCGCTGAGTCAGCCTGCACCTGCTGTATACATGTGTGGAGCGCGCGTGTGTGTGTGTGTGTGCGTATGTGGGGATGGGGGGGGTTGTGTTCTCGCCCAAGAGAATGCATCTCGAATGAATGTCCACAGCAAAGCAGGTGTGTGGAAATGCACGTGTGCGCGACTGGAGTGTGCGTGCATGAGTGTTTCTCAACCTGCCTACCCCCGTCCCCAAAACACACCTTTTCTGATGAGTGTGACTGCAAACTCATGGCCTTATCAACATGGTGGCTGCACCACCGCATAGTCAGTCCCGTCACTACTCCAGTCCCCTGGTATGAAACCTTTAACATGGCTTTACGCGTTCAGCCCTCACCCCGACTAGCAGCAAGCTCTTTAAGGTTTTCTCCTCAGGATCAGAGTGATGCGCCATCTTAGTCCCTGACCTTTATTATGCATGTTGGGCAACATGCATGTTGCCTGTTCATGAGAGGCTTACATGAGCATGAATCTGACTGGGAGTGTCTCACACTAGAGTAAATGTCAGCAGCTCAGGCATTTGACGGATGTGCCATGTGTGTAGTGTTTGAGGATATGTTCATCGACCTGAATCCCAGTCAAATTCCTGCTTTGTGATTTGGTCCTTTTCCCTAACAAAAACCACTAACAAACAGCTACATTGCTCTTTGGGAAGATGTAAGCAATCAGTTTTTTTTTGCAATTTCAGGTTCAAACTAGGGTTACAGCTGATATATAAACGCAGTCATGTTTGTATAACGGTGGTCCGTGGTGGAGACACAGTTAGGGAGCTGTGCAAAAAGTCTCCCATGCCCTCGATCCATCCATGTCTCATTCAGATGTCCCACGCATTTCACAGTCTCGTCTTAAGAAACCCAGCACTCGACGTTGGAACATCAATGGTTCACCATTACTCAAAGTAAGAGTAACATAATACCCCTGTGATCTGTCCTCCTCTAAACACAGCTTCAGTTCACTCCTTAAGTACCTTGACAGTGACATTTGCGTTAGTTTGGCTCTGCATTTTAAGCAGATTTGGATTTGGAATGAGACAGTCAAGTGAGGTTCAAATGCTGACTTCAATTGTTGGAACTACAGAAATTCCAAAGTTTGTGCAAAGTAGTGGAATATGTGCCTATAATTCCGTCACTATTTATCCTGTGTGTGTGTGTGTGCGTGCGTGCGTGCGTGCGTGCGTGCGTGCGTGTGTGTGTGTGTGTGTGTGCATATGCATATCAAAATAAAGCAAACACCTACCTAATGATTTTTCATTTCTAAATCCCCTATGCTGGACTACAGAGCCAAAACAGCTGTCCCAACACAACCAGACTGCACTGAATGCTTTAGCTCCTGTAGAACTGTAGTTGGTGGTATCCGCACTATTGTAGCTCTGACTTGTCTTAATAGCTGTACTTGATCCCTCTGAGCAAAATTGCCATGGTTGTTGTTCTTTCAGTTACATCTCGTGTCTTCTAGTTTTCATATATCTTAAGAAGTAAACCACAGCAGTTAGACCTACTACTGAAGTATTTGTGGTGTAGAATGCAATATTTCATCCAGCTTAGACTTGTGCATTCAAACATAAAAAAAAACCCTCCAGGACCTATTTTGTATATTTTGTTGAGTTGTGTTCTTCCAGTGTCCCAAATATTTCCAACAGTGCTCAAACCCAGAGAAATCTGTAGTTTCATTCGAGGCAATGGTGCCTGTCATTTGTTCACTGCTCAGTGGGATCACATCCCCGATTACCACCAAGCTAATCTGGAAAGTAATGTTATTCTGTTCCATCAACACTCAACACACTCATAAAATATTTTTAGTATCATGGTTTCTCACGGGACTTAACCACATAGCGAGCCTGCTGAATGAGTAGTTCACTCATTAAATGTTAACGTATCAAACTACCGCTACATTAGCGAACATTATACCGTTAGGATGAAATAACATAAGTAAAACTTACATAAACTTCCTCATCAGTGAACATGATTTCTGCCTAAGTTGTGTCAGAGACCCCTAGTGGCAAAATGACCGTACAGTAAATACCGGGCATTTGATGCAAAACACCCTACTTTTATGGTCCTGATGTGTCATTCAAGTCTATTTCATGTTTGAAATTTGCAAAAGTGATGACAAATGAAGCAGCAACAGGATTATTCTAATAATATTGCAATATTTATACTAATTCCATATCAAATGACGGGTGTATGCCAGTTTATGGATATTTTAGGGGACTTTTGAACATGTTACATTTACTTTTACTGAAATGCTTATCAGTCACAACACAACCCATCAGCTTGTGTAAAGTTTTTGCTTCAAGCCCACTGAACTGGGAGGGTAAGCCTCAGCGGTGACTAAAAGCCTAAGTCTATGGTTGCATAAACTTCACCATATCCAGAGTCATTACCTCCTTTGGAATAATGGAATTACTGCTCCAGCCAGACCAAACACTTTGCTTCTTATCCATATATTAGTGGGACTCAGTCATCTAGTCCCCATGCACCATTTCATCAAATCCCTTTGTAATCAGGCTGAAAGGGACGACTAAATCCTTCTGAGCGATGAGTTTTAGGGGATCAAAATGGCCCCAGAACAAAGATTGTTTTTTTTTTTTGCACTTTAACATGATTCAATGTGTAAGGAGTTGTTTATGGTAAGTTTATTTCTCCCCTAAAGCATACATTAGACAGATGAACACTTGTAACTTTCTAATGAGAAATCCTGTGAACTTTGCGGTTGACCTCCCATTACTGTCTTAATTGGGAAAGAACTGAGCAAATTATATCAGCCAACATTTTTTATTTTGGAAAGACCACTCTTTATAATGTGCTTTAACATAACACTAACATCTGTTGCCCATGCTACCCGGTCTGTTACCTTATCCCTCCTCTCCTTTGTATAATGTTGTTCCTGCATATCAAGCGCTGCCCTCATCCCCCTTCACCCTGCCTGGACCCAATTACATTCAAGCTACTGCGATGAGCAGGTGATCGTGACCACTCAGCTGGGGGCAGCATCAGCCAATCACTTGGCTAATACTGTGGCTATGAAGACTGTTTCATCCAATCATATGGCAGCTGACTAAGTCTTCAGGAGCATCACCAGCCTGCCTCATTTACATATTGATTTTGCTGTGTGGTACTTTTTGATATAGTTTGATGCTGCCTTGTGGTTTGGTTCAGAAATCCTGTTGAGAATGAGCGTGTGGGCCCAAGGGTGTGTCACGTCCGATCTTGCGCTCAGCCTGGAATGTAACTGGTTATGTTTCCTTTCCTATCACTCCTTTCCTTTGGCTTTTTGAAGCAGCACAGAGACCTGTTATCTCCAGTAGAGAATGCTGTCTCCAAGAACTCCCTGTACACCAGGACCAGCAGCAGCTACATCGACGGGGAGAGTCCCCATCTCCCCAGAGACCTGGACCACTCCCTGGGAATTGCAAGAGAGGAGGTGACCAAAAAAAAAATGTTTCTTTTTGCATCCGGAGCCTGAAATATTGCATATAATATGATTATATTTCCTCTCATCAATCGAGCCTGTCACCTATTACCTAACAACATGCCGCCCTCCTCATCCTTAGATTGTGACAAAAGAGAAAGAGGTGCTGGAGTGGCAGAGGAAATATGAAGACAGCCGACAGGAGGTGGTGGAGATGAGGTAAGCGGCAGCACCCTGAGTTGTCATCACACCACAGGAAGGATTTAACACCTTTCTCTCTACATCCTGCATACTCCAACCATTATCGCCATTTAGCCTGTTACCTGGTTTATCTGGCAATCTGTCATCCGCAGCCAGGGGCTGTTAGCACTGGGAATGAGAAAACAGTAACTAATGAAAAAAAAAAGAAAGCCTTTTGAACAAAAAATTCTTTTTGATCAGTGAATAATGCACCGACTGCTCTGAGAACAGCACAAACACTACAGTGTTCGACAACGTTCCCTCTCTTCAGTGCCCTCATGATTACATCTAAGAATCAACAAAAATGGGGGTTCAAGGTGATATGCTTTGCTGAAAACCTTGTTCTCCGGCAGCAGGTGGTTGATGCAGGTCCAGCTGGCCATGGCTCGGCCAGTGTCCATTAAACAGAGATTACTTAATTTGGCTGATTGTTCTCCGGATAAGGAGGCTAATGAGGCTAAGGAGGATGCATGGCTGATCAATCCTCTTACCTCCGTCAACCTGCTTTTCCCCAAACAAGGCCTCCTATTGGCTCCCGCTGCTCTATAGCTCATGTATGGGGGGACTTCCACTAATAAGAGTCAGATAATATGAAAAAACTGCAGATCCACTGGTACTTTGAGGCACTTTGTGGAGATAAACCCTAATTTGATGTTCTTATCCTGGGCCACTCTATTTGCACATAGATTCTAATATAAATATCTAATAAGAGCAAATTTTGTCACTTAATATGGAATCTGTGATATCAGATTTCCCTCAGCTGTGCCATCAATGCCATAGCAAGACACACAAATCATCTAGAAGATAGACAGGGCCAGGTTTCCAATTTGTATATTCCAATCCTCCTTCTCTGTGACTAATTTTAATATCAGCTATCACTATTACCTATTCAAATGAGGTTCTTAATGAGTTGCATCTATTTTAATTAATTAGCACAATTACACAAAAAACTACCAGAGAAATTTCATTGAACTTGGTTGAGGGGCGTAACAAGGGCCCAGAAGAACCCAAATAATGTTGGGGCAGATCCATTAAACTTGGAAAAACTGCATTGCTTTAGATTGGCCTTTTCAGAGGACTCTGCTTTCTAAATGCCGTTCAGTCAGAGGGTTACAAGAAACAATTATCAGGCCATTTTCCATGAAATTTAATGGAGGGGTGGAGCAGGGGTGAAGGTATATAGCCCATCATACTTTGGGCCAGATCTGAACATTTTTCTCAGGCAATATTACATGGACCTGGGTTGAGGTACTCTAGAGCCCTGAGTTTAGTATGTAAAGAAAACTGTTTTCGTTAACTGAGTGGCCACCTGTGAGGTGCATAATCCCAACCCATGTCTTGATCTACTGTCTCTCATCTATAGGAGAATAGTCGCTGAGTATGAGAAGACGATTGCACAGATGATAGGTGAGTTCAATGTCAAAGCTCGAATTGCTATTAAAGCAATACTACAGCTTTTCAGTTGCTTGCAAGTTGCTAATATTGGTCAAAATGTTAGCGGACCCCTTTTCTTTTCAGTGCACATGAATTTAATTTGAAATTAAATCACTTTGTTTCTCTGGCACTATTTTTTTTTGCCGCACTTGTTTGTTAGCACTGATTTCTGGGAGTATTTATTTACCCACTGACACAGGTTAGCTTTGCTAGTATACGCTTGCTTTTTTCTTTTTCATCGAAATGAACTATATTCATCGTCGAGGCGCTCATCTTTGCTCACGCTCCTCCTGGTTCTCTGGACTTTTTAGATTAACGGGAAGGTCCCCTCCCTGCGCCACTCTCGATCTCACTTACATCTTCTCGGCGTCATTTGGACATGACTGCAAATTTGATTTTGCCGCTTTCTAATTTCATTTCTGACTCTCATTAAAGCAGCACTGTCACAAACGGGACCGATCTGTCTAACACTCGGCTCTCTCACCTGTCTTGCCCTCCCAGCTTGACTTAACACAGTCCCTTTTTTTTTTCTGCTCTGCTCCCACATTTGCCCCTTACTATTTGATAACCCTGACAGGCATGCCAGGTGAGTATCGCAGACTTGTCCTTCACCTCGTTTGTCACATCTCTTCATCCGTCCGTCAGAGAAGGGAGCAGACATGCTCGCTTTCTCCCTCATGCGACATCTGCGTGTCCATTTTTTGTGCGTCATTCCGTATGTTGGCACATAGGCGGACTCCTTCGGCATTTTTGCTAAAACTCAGGACTTGCTATTAAGTGCGATAAACATTCTACAAATACAATCAGAACCTTTTTGATGCTCACCAGCAACTGCTACATGCACGTTTGCACTTTGCTTCTGTGCTATAGATGGTTGCTGATTCAGGCAGAATTAGTGAGTTAAGCAGGTTGGTCGTCTAAGCTTGTGACAGGAAAGGAAAGGGAAAGCTGGGCATGTTTGGGGTGGGGTGAGGGGGGGTTATATACTGTAGGAGCCTCGTCATGTAATTTTGAAGAGCGTATAAGCCACTCAAAGCAGCATGGAAGCTGCTTCTATCTCTATCAGTGACTTTCACATTGTTCAGTGTTTTGTTTGCATGCTCCATCAATTTATCAAAAACTCTCATTTAGTGTCATTCTAAAATGCTGTGAAATCATAGTCCACAAAAAACATGTTGTTATTGTATCAAATTCAAACTGAGTATGTGTATGTGCATTTCAAAATACAGTATGTCTCCATTACATCAGACTCTGTAGTATATAGACTGATGTTCTGATTCACTCTATATTTGTGTGTGTCTATCAGAGGACGACCAGAAAGAGAAATCACTCTCCCACCACACCATTCAACAGCTGATCATAGAAAAGGACCAGGCCTTAGCCGACCTCAACTCCGTGGAAAAGTCTCTGGCTGATCTCTTTCGACGTTATGAGAAGATGAAAGATGTGCTGGAGGGATTCCGCAAGGTGAGAACCACGCAATTATTCACAATTAATGAGCATTTTTCAGTACAACTGGCCTTGCAGTTGGCTAAAACAAGCATGACAAACGCTTATGGCTGGTAATTAAAATGTTTCTCACTGTGTGCAGAATGAAGAAGTTCTGAAGAAGTGTGCGCAGGAGTATCTGTCCAGGGTCCGTAAGGAGGAACAGCGCTATCAAGCCCTGAAGATTCATGCAGAGGAGAAGCTAGACAAGTGAGTCTTAACACCGACTTTGACTTTGTTCAGAAAGATTCATTCTGTGTTGGTTTGCAAAACATGGGGTTTAAATTTTCAGTAGATTTTCACAGAGTAGAGCGAGAGGTGACTTAATCCTCTCTCGACTGTTTCCAGGGCCAACGCAGAGATAGCTCAGGTGCGGGCCAAGGCTAAGCAGGAGCAGGCCGCCCACCAGGCCAGTCTGAGGAAGGAGCAGATGAAGGTGGACTCTCTGGAGCGCACGCTGGAGCAAAAGGTCAGCCCCCTCGTCCTACAATGTAAAAATAAACCAAATCTAAAAAACAGCTGAGATTATGCATCAGTCTCCTTCACAAGTTCACACAAATTTCCATTGTTTTACAGAACAAAGAGATCGAGGAGTTGACAAAGATCTGCGATGAGCTGATCGCCAAGATGGGAAAGAGTTAGCACCTGCACCTCATACAAGCCAAATAGCGCAGAATAGGAGTGGTCGTGCAGGAAAAAAGAAAACCTACTTGGAATATGGACTGGATCGGGAATATTTTACCACTCCTCTAAGGACAAATTGATATTAAGGCCAAAATGGTCTCTGGGTGAAATTTCCTACTGACTTTGTGTATAAAGGATCCAGAGGAATGCCTTCCTCTTAATCACTGTATATTTTTGATGTGTCAGTGTATTGTACTGTATAAGAGGTCTGGTTTAGAGTTTTAGAAAAAACTACCATATCATTCATGTGTGTGTCAGTGCGCGTGAGTGCGCGTGAGTGCGCGTGAGCGTGAGTGCGTGCGTGCGTGTGTGATGATGAGTGTGAACATTGTTTATTGGTTATATTATCTATTATGTTGTTGCCATGACAGCCACTGAGGGAGAAGACTGTTTATCCACTCCTGTTGATGTCTCCTCGTAACACGAGAGAAAGATGTACTGAAAAAGAGCACCAGAGTCTTCATTCATAAGGTGTTGATACAGCACTAAGAGAATACAAACTATCACAATAGCTTATTGCATGCGAGAGAGGAAGAAAAACTTGTAATGTCAATGTTTGTACTGTATATATTGTAGGAAAATATGAAAAAAAAGACTCTTCTGCAGTTTTGATAGCCACTCTGCTTCCCCCATGTAACATTGTAGATATTTGTCATACATGTCATAGCTTTCTCGATGAAATGGTGGGACTTTATTTTTTGGAATTTTATTTTGATATAAAGCGAATTAATCGTGACTGTTTTCAGTTGTGGCCAGGTAATTTAAGTTTGGATGGATATGTCCCAGTCCTGTGATGGTTGTTGTGTCACAGGAATATCTTGTCTGCACAGCTACTGTACTGTACAGCGTCTGCTTACAAAGTGCAATAAAAGATGGCAATACAGCGTTTACTGGTAATTTCCTCACATGACACTTGGCTGCACATTCTTCCACAGGAAATGGAAAGTGACAAAAAAAAACAACAACAACAAAAAAAAAACACTTGTACGTACAAACAGTTGCAAAGAGGTAGTTGGCTGTACGTCTCTGTCTGCAAGATTATGTAAAAACTGTGAGTTTTCATGAGGCCTGGTACATGGTGATTTTCATAAGCCAAAGTGGCAGAAGGAGCTAGATTGTTCCCAGTGATCTGTGTATCATGTCCTCATGACCACATATCTTTCTGACATCTTTCACACGATGTAGCGTTATAATTTACATCAATATGTTCAGCAGAATCTCCCCTCTCTCTCTCCGGACTGACAAATGGAGATGATTGTAGTTGTGGTCTTAAGTCGACATGCCAAAGTTCTAAAGAGGTCTCTCAGCTAAATGCTTGTCTGACTATGTAGACACTAATTAGCATCAAATGGAATTACAGCATATCCATATGACCAGAGATGAACCACTGCATTGAATTGCAATCGCTCTCTCACACGGGCTAATGTATTACGGGACAACCATAATCCTATAATGAATAAAGATGGAACCTAAGTGGCTCAGAAACATGTTAGACACATGCAGAGTTACGGCGTTAAAATTCAGAGTTTATCGAGATCAGCGGATGAAGTAAGGACAGGAACAAATAGGGCAGATCAAGACTCGGGGTAGGTGTGGCCAGAGTTGAGCGGTAAAGTGAGAGCTCCAGGGTGAATCTCTTGTCTGTCCGGAGTGAACTCAAGACAGAGCTGTGGGCCCCAGTTGAGGGGCTGGTAATCTCCCGGTCAGTGCAAGAGAGGATATTCGCCCATCTGATATCTCAGATTAAGCTCGGGAGGTTTTAGGGGCAAACAACCAGCTTTTCATTGTGTCATCAGGACGTGTGAGGACCACCAGCACCATGAGAGCTGTCCAGTGCTGTCCGCCGCTTCTGCTCTCCCTGATCTTGCTAGCATCATACAGTAAGAACTTGTTTTTTTTCTATCTTCACAACATGCTTTCCTCCTCTCAGATCACTACTCCACCCTCTGTCCACTGGATACTTCAGCTTGGTTGGTGTCTTCCGCCGAATGACACTTCTTGCAGCCAATGGTAGTCTTCTTTCAATTTTTGTTCCCTGTATTTCCCCCCCAAAAAAAGGCGCACATGTTTTGTAACTCTGACCTGGTAAATTTACAGTAAAGCCTTTTAATACGCCCTGATTTTTATTTCAGGTTTGTTAATTGCTGTTAATATACTGGGTTTTGCTTCCCTTCATCCTGTTACACTGCTTGGTAACTAACATGCAATCCCAGCAGCTAATCTCTTAATAGGCCTGTAGGCTAATACTTTTAGCATGAGTGTAGAGCAGCTGTGCTGTGGGGAGAGATCGGAGTTAAGTTTAAACAACAAGGAGCATATTTATGCCATGTCAACACACAGGGACAAGAGCCAAAGAGGGGTGTCAAACTCCTCAGATTCATGGAAGAAATTCATCTTGCTTTATTAGTTTTACTGTTAAAATTCTGTATTTATCAAAGTGCAGAATGTTCCAAATTCTCACTGTCCTGCACTTTAACTTGCTGCCATCATGACTGATTGATTAAAGAGGGTAAGAGGAGGTTATTCTGATGGCCGAGACGAGAGACGTGTGAATGTGTGAAGGAGCATTAATGCTTGTCCCTGAAGCGCTATTTCAGAATTTGGGAAGCTGAAGTTTCCAAAAGAGACAATTAAAGTGATTGAAGGTCAGTTTTTCAAGTAACTGCTCCTTCCTCTGAGAGGTTTAGACAGCCGAGCATTTTATGTCTCGGAAGTGGGCTTCCCAAGCTTCCGCTGAGGGTTAGTTGTGTTTAAAGGCCGCGGCAGTAATTATGCTGGATGATTTGGGAATATTAGTGGGAAGGAGGTGCGTAATTGTCCCTCTCTATCTTTACTACACTCTCATTTAGAGTCACAGGACCTGTAGATCTTGCGTAAAAGAGGGCTAAAAATATCCAAAGCTGAGGTCCTCTGTGGGATCTTCAACAACAACAGGCCTAAAATGAACTGTTGCCATGTAGCTGCTCCCTACAGAATCACTTGCACCATCGTCTGAATACTGATGTGCTCATATTACAGTCCATAGTCTCATATCATCAAGGTTAAATAATATTTAATATGCACACGCTTCGCAAGTCCACAAATTCACTTGCTATCCTGAAAAATATATCATTTTGGAATAATTTCATTTGAATTTATTGGAAACTTTTGAATATAAAAGTAATAAATAATAATGTCCTTCTTTGAACTGCAGACATAAAACTTTCAAGGTCATTCATTTCCTAACTTGCAGTCATTTGAGACTGTGCTGCAAGCAGCTTGTATGTATCTGCGTTGTGTTCCTCAGGTGAAGCTCTGCAATGTTACACCTGTATGGGCTCCAACAACGATGACTGCAACCGGCAAGGCTCCAAGTCCTGTCCCAGCTACTCTGACGCCTGCGCTGTGGTTGTGGGCCATGACAGTGAGTCCAGCAGAGACACGAACCTCTCTTTTTGTAGTTCAGTTTTCTACCTGTCCCGATAACGATGGAGATACCATTTCTTTAGGCACATGCGTACGCGTTTGTCTTCCTCAAATGGAGGTCAGGCTGCTGTCTGGAGACACATCTTAGTCAGCAGGAGGTCTCAAGCCCGGCTTCTCATGCCCAATCGATATCCTTAATGAGTGCAGAAGTGTTCATGAGACGAAGAAAGTTGCTCTTTGCAAAGTTGGGTTGACTAATTTAAACACTGCAATGCAAAACCTACACCTCAACAAGCCTCAGACAGTAGGACTACAGAAGAGAACAAGTCTCTGACTGTAAATGCGCACGTTTTTTCTTCATTCAGAATATCTTTTAAAAAATGAAAAAAAATCAAGGAACAAACAAACAAAAAAACAAAACAAAAAAAAAACGACGCAATTTGCATTTAATAACATTGAATACGTGTCCAAATTTGTAAGAACTACAATTACTCCCTCGGTTGTACGTGTCCACATGTAAGTTGTAGCTTACATCCACATCTATCCATAATATATGAAGTGAAGTCTTTGAATTGATTTTACTGAACATATCAAGAGTAGAAAAATGTCCTCACTCCATTATTTCACCCAATAAAACATTAATGTAAAATCTTGTCATAATCAGCGAATGACCTACGCCCATATACATGCTTTATGATGTCACAATGACTTTGACCTTTGACCACTGAAAAGTAATCAGTTCATCCTTGAGCCCATATTGACACTTGCACCATACTGGAAGTAATGCCCCATAAGCATCTCATAAATATGCAGCAGGATGAGACAAATCTCAGAAAAAGTTAACTTTTGACCTTTTAGAAAAGAAAAGGTCATCCATTATGTCGTGCCATGTCATTTGATTCTTTAACACACCTGAGTGGACCTGTACATTGGGTGTGTAACGTTTGGAGTCACTGCCAAAAACGTTTCGTGTGAGTTCCTGTGACCTCGACCCTTGAAGGGCTCATTCTTGAGCTCAAAGCGACATTTGTGACAATTTTTAAGAATTTACCAACAGGCGTTTATGAGATGTTGCACTCACAGAAGAGGGACGGACATGAAGTCGCAGTGACCTTGGCCTATGACCTCTGACTACCAAAGCCTAGTCATTTTCGTCACTGAAACTAGAGTTGACATTTGTGCCAAATTTTCAGACTTTTTTTAATATGGCATTCACAAGCATGGGGCGTATGGAGGGATGAACAGTCTGCCTGAAATCATAATGCCTCTGGCTTCAGCTATCAGCGGCTTGGAGGTATAAAAATGGACACCTGAGCATAAGTCAGCCTGATAAGAACTACCTAAAGTGGCAGAATCAATCTATGCGAAAAAATATTTAGTGAGTACTTTGTTATTTTGCTTTAGCCCATCTCCTAACACGGGGAGGGGAGGGGGGTGGGGGTTAGTCGATCTTTCTTTTGGCATCACTTCTTGGAGGCTGTCGACACATCCGCCGCCGCCACTGACTGCTTTCTTTTTTTTTTTTTTTTTTACTTTTTTTTGTCAGGTGGTGTGATGAAGTCGTGCTCCTACAAGTCTTTCTGCAGCCAAGCCAACAGCCAGGGCTACAGATCACCGGGTGTCAAAGTTCACTGCTGCTACAGCGACGACTGCAACGTGACAAACGTGGCATTCCGGCTGCAGGGAGTCAGCTGTTGGCTGCTGCTTCTCCTGCCTCTGTTATCTCACTGTTTTTTCAATTAGACACGTAGCTTAAGGATGCGTCTGCGACACAAATGCCAACTGTTACTGCATTCACTCACCCTGACAATGCCAAATAACCCGTCCCGATTTTACGTTCCATCCTAATTACGACCATTTTGCTTTGCTCTTTGATTTATGCACATGCATACGTAGACATCAAAGAGCTTGCTGCACATAAAAAAAAAAAAAAAAAAGAGTTTGGAGTTGTAGGTGTGACTGGGTGGATTATATGCAACGTGCTGAAGTTATTAAGAGGTAGATGCCTCTTTCAGTGGATTTCACTAAGCTAATAAGGAGATGAAGAAGTGCTGAAATAACAGGCAGAGATGATTTATTTATTTGCCGCCTTCTGAAAAGGAAGCAGTGCTGTTTATCAGCTTTCCCACGCCGGCTCGGTGCTGAGTGCACAACTTACTTACTGCCACCTGCATGCATAGTTCAGCAAATCATGTGTGGCAGCAGATGTGACTGTGTCTAAATATGGAGCTTCAATCAGGTGATGTTTCATTACATCATCAGCCTTCTGCCTGTCAAGCACACATCTTACACGCTGTGAGATGTTCCGGATGCTGGCGAGGAAACAGCCCTCACACACCACACACCCACAGAAGCCTTTGACTCACTTACCTGGTTACCTGGTTCATTACACTGATGAGGTGAATATAAGTTATGTCAAGAATCGCTGAGTTTATGAATAGCCAGAGTTCATCGGAGGATGATGTGTAAGTAGGGGATACTGTATAAGATCTTTGCATGAAACCCATTAAAACTTTACCCAAAAGGGTGAAAACACCCTTCATAGTGTAATTGCTGATTTTCTATGTACAGTATACTGAATATATTATCCTGCATTATTGGGTGTCTTTATATATATATTTAGCTCTAAGATTTATAACATATGCAAGTGAGGTATTGTAAGATATTTTAAGTCATATTTAATACTAAATTGCACATTCAAATCTCTCGGATTAATAAAGTGATTCTGATTCTGATATTAACGAAATAGGCATGCTGTACATATTTTATTGTAAAGAAATGTATTCTAGTATCAAATGGCACAACAGGTTTACTTCTGGATTTGCATATCAAATTATGCTGTCGACCTTCATAATTCAATCAAAATAAAAGTCTTTTTGTAAGTATCTCTGTGTCCACTTGATATCAGCTTTAAAAAGAAGCATTTCATGAGAAAAGCTGAAAATTACAACTTTGATATAATTGTTGCATTTATTTCATCTTATTATTATTTTTTTTTGCAGTAATACATATGTGGTGAGTGTTACAAAGTGTTTATTGTTTCACAACTTAATGAGTGTAGAATAATTCAATTGTCTGCATTTAGCATGAATCCTTCAAAGCTCTGAATCAAGTTGGCCATTCTGCTCAGTTACCACTGTCCATAGTTGCTATTAACAGCTAGAAAACCAGCCGGTTGCCATATGGAAACCTGAACTAGCCAGAAAAATTAAGTTCTTATCAATATGTTAAAACAAAAATCTTGCCTATAGTGACTTCAGTTTGTACACTGACTAAAGGACTTGACCTGCTCTTCCATCACCAGGTTTTCATCACTCTTTACTTTGTAATCAGTAGTTCACTTGTGTTCAGAATGCAGGTATTTATGAAAGATGTCCCTCAAAGGATCTACAATTATACTTTTCACTTTTCACAGCCGGATGTCATTTTGCAATTATGTTTATTAAGTATGTTTAATTAAAGAAAGAATAAGTGGTGAGTAACTTATGTATTCATACTTCAGTCACACTGAAACAGAGCTCCTTTGAATTAGGGTTTAGTTAAGTGACATTACCTTAAAAAAGCATGTGTGGAATCCTCATTTTCTGAGTTATGGTTACAAAATTTGAGCTTGGAACGAGAGGATGCTGTGGTCTTTGTCCTATATATGTCCTAGATATTGCTCACTGGCAGGCATCTGTAGTCTAATATTAGTCAAAGTCAGTAGCACTTTCAGTCATTCTTACTGGGGAAAAAAACTAAAGTGTGTAACCCTTTAAGAGTGCTCCAAAACCATGCATGTAATGCCTTAAGAACAGCTTTCAATTTACTTTGTGGAATGCCTGGCTTGGATAAGCATTCCAGGTTAATTTTACAGGGAATTTCATGAATGGTAAGGAGTTAAATCATCTACTACAGTTACTTAAGTGAATCTTTTTTTTTTTTTTTTAATTTTTTTTTTTATTTTTGCGGGGTGATCAAACCAAGCCCTTACAAAGTAGGTCAGTGTTTGTGTCTGTTCAAGTCAAACAAAGGTCATGTATGAAGTTACACATCTGAATTAATGCAGTTATTAGCACAAACATGGCACAGTGATGATTTGTTTTTTGTTTTTTTTTAATGTGGCGTATCTTAATGTTTCATGACACTATCCAAATATTTGCGAGCTGAAATGTAACAGCTGAGACACAACAGCTGCTCTTATGCCGAAAAACGTTGACATGTTATGATCATGCTGGTGTTTGGAGAACATGTCAGACTGACATCTGTTATATTTACTGCGTGCACACACTCACATGCACACACACACGCACGCACGCACGCACGCACGCACACGCACGCACGCACGCACGCACGCACGCACACACACGCACACATATAACACCAATGCTTAAAATTATTCTGTTCAATGCATCCTTTTTTTTCTGTGGAGGAAGAAGGATGCTTTGTCTGCAGTCAGAACCATATTTTTCCAAGCATGTCTGATCCTGCAGTTCGCACAACCTCCACTAAGAGGCAGTCTAAGCATATTTTTTTCTGTCCAATGGCTGCAGTCAAATCCTCGAGACTGTTGTGATTCATATTGACCAACCACACCTCATGGGTACTGCTGAGATTGAGTCAATAGTGATAATAATGGCTCCGTTTTATTGCTGTCTGATGGGATTTGTTCTTTATTTAAAAATGCGACGTCTGCCAGTTTCTTTGCTTTGACGCACTGGCTTGTTCTCCTCCTCTGGTGATGTCCTACTGCTCTCTCCTTTGACAAGCAGGTGTGAGAATGTGAACGGACTGCCCTGGAGGGGGATACACACTGACCCCAAACCGTGAGTCTCCAGGCCTGTTCAGCCTGAGCCTGTTGTGGGTGCCCACGTCCGCTGACAGCCGAGAGAGTGGCCCCATGTCCGGCTTCATCAGCTTAATCTGAAAGACTTCTTTCACCTTAATTAGAATGGGGAAAAGGAAAATCTGCCTACACTCACAGTGCTGACGGAGAGTCATGGGGTCAAGGCGTCGCTGAGGTGTGGATTGGGGTGTCGTAAGTTTGTCTTTTGGGGCTCATAGTTCAATTCAGACTGTTCAACAATGTTACAGTCATGATTCACTGAAGTGGGATTGTTTGGGGACCGTGAAATTCCCCCAATGCATGGCTGTTGTGTCAAATGTTCTCCACTAGACACATTGTAGGTCAGAGTTTCTAATTTGATGGAGGATTTGGAAAGCACAATAATGGCCAAAGCCTCGGCTGAATCGGAACGTCTCTGGACAATAACACCAGTCACTGTATTTCCCACATGTTTGCCATTTGAGCTAAAACTGAAGGTCATCACCATGGAAACTTTGCTGTTTAAATTGGAGTATGTTTAATCCCAATCCTCAGGCACCTGAAGACATTATCACCACAAATCCCACCATCAGTCATCAAAGAGATGAGCTGCCTGCCCTTTAGGGTAGGCTGAGTGAAAGTAGCAGACGAAAACTTGTGTCTGCAATGGTTCCTAAAGTAAACCAGACAAGTCTGACTCCCAGTGAATGTCACTAAATGTCTCGCACACTGACATACCCGTTATTTGGTGTGTGTGTGTGTGTGTGTGTGTGTGGGTGTGTGTGTGTTTTCCTGTTATCAGAATGGATTTATCAGTTGTTGAGCTTTAATTCAGCGGTTCCCAGGAAAGAGGGGCTTCCGTGTGTTTGTGGTAAGATTGTCGTTATGGCCTTCATTGCACTGTTTGCACAATATTGACTTATGGGGTGCATTGATTGAGGGAGTTGTTTTTTTATCATGATAGCAGATCCCACGCGTGCTACATCATATCAAAATGGCCGCTGTGATAGGGGTCTGTGCAACAGAGCTCGCACTTAAATTTGCGGCTTATCGCGGAAAGCCAGGTTTAGAGATCAAAACGTACACGAGGACCACCCGCTGACTAATCAATTCTCAGTTCACCAGATTGTTTGATGGTGCGCGGGGGTCTCTCCGAGACAGACAAAACCCTTTGGCTTTACCTGATGAGCATCTACATGAAAGATATGGATCCTCGATATTGTTTCAGTTTTTTTGCCTCTGAGAAAAGGCTGACTGAAGCTCTAAAGACTTGTACTCTACTTGTTGACCTTATAAGATTGCGAGTGAGTGTACTCACCAGTCTGAATTATGTGCTTGTGTTCATTCTTCACTTGCTCCCAGGACCGTTTAACACCGTTTACGGGAATGATGTTGACTCACACAGCATCATCTAAACAGCTCAGTCTTTTAATTAAATATATATTTGTAACTACAATCAAAACCAATCATGCCTTAATGATGAGAGGGATATAAATAAGCCAACTAACGCTGCAGTTTTTCTTCCAGCTTTCCCGACTGACCTTGGCCTTTTTCTTTTTTCTTTTTTTTTGCTTTAGCTTAAATTATGAATTTATGTTCCTTGCATTTGTGGACGGTTTGTTATTTTTTGAGTGAGGTATTGCACTGAACCTCTCCACGTTTGTGACTGGTCGACTGGTGCCCTTTAAGTCGGAAGACCTGGGTCGCCAATCACCTGATGCCCTCGGTGTGCTGAACTTTCTCCGCGCAGGTCCCAGACATGATGACCAATGGTTGCAAAAACAAACAAACACATTGAGGCTAAAAGAACACACACTGTTGAAACATCAAATGCCTGTTCCATTGTTGGGAGGGAACAAAAGCGCTTGAGGGGAATGAGAGCGTGTGAGACGATGGCTGTGTTTACAAGCGCCCGGGTCCTGGCTGGTCGGCCTGGGTTCACCCAACGGTCACCGGTTCTGAGGTCTTCGGGTCTTGGGTCTTTTTGAAAAAGATCTATGAAGCAGAATTAAAGTGATCTACCTCCGGACGAAGGACCAGGAGGGCTTTGAGTCTTTGAAACAGGGAAGAGGAGAGATAGAGAGAGTGAGAGCGGGAGAGGGGGGATGAAAGAGGGAGCAATGAGAGAGGGAGAGAGAGAGGGGAGGAAGAATTATGTCTAATGAGTGTGTTCCCCTGCCTGAGCTACTTTGAAATGTGACTAAATGGCCCACCTTCTGTGAGGCTGTTGGGCTTGAGGGCAGCAAGGAGCCAGCAGAGAGAACCTGAAGCTGACAGGAACGCAGACTCCAGAAAGACTGCCGAATGTTTAGACACTTAGATTATATTTCCTCTGATAAAACTTTTCAAGAAAGCAAAGTCATTAGCGGGGCAGTGAGGTTGCTGAGATGAGAGAAATTAAGCCTTTCTTTTATCCCCACTACATTTTCTCAGCATTTGCCTCAAGTTCCTGCGGTAATTAACTCAGTTTTATGTGGCACACCATTGACTTGTATAATATCTGACAAGATGTAGACGCTAATTATTTTTTTTACCTTCAACATCGTTTTTCTCTCAGAAGTCTTCAAAAGAAGACTTTTTTTTTTTTTAAATTGAAAGAAAAGCTGTAACACTGAAAAACACAGTTGTGCAAACAGATTGTGTGGGTAACATGAGCAAATTTCCTCATAAACAACAGATTTACGATGTTTTAGATATTCAATTGTGGGCAAATTCCAATAGTAAACATGCTTTGAGCCAATATACAGCATCAAGCATCTCCACCATATGTTCTCTGCAGTTGACACCTCCTTGCTAGCCTCTCACGTTCACCAGAAGAGTGTTTCCACTATTTGTGTTTCATCTTTAGCTGTGGTACAGGATGTCTATTTTTGTTATTCCCAAAAGGATGAACAAAGGATCAGGATTATACACAGAAAGGACTATGATGAGCTTTGTGTAGAATTATACAGTTCTGCTAATTCTGCATCAATGTGTTGGGTCCCTTTGTTTTTATGTGGGGAAGATGAATAATGCAATCACACCAAATTATCACGAACAATTTAAAAGACACAACTACTTTGTGGTACATAGGAGATGGGCTTTTACAGTGGCGGGTCAGTGCTGCTGACTTATGCAGGGTTTTTTTTAAGACTGGTACAGATTCAAAATGTGGATATATATTGATATATAAGCAAAAAATTTCTGCAACGTTCTTTTTCTAACATTTGTTGCATGCAATTAATTAATGACATTACATAATGCAACTTAGAAATTAACTTGTTTTATTATATTTGAAAAGGAGTCACACTAATTATGAAGTGTCTTTCTACAAAGCCCCTGTTGTGCGAATGGGAAGTAAACAAACAGCTCTTTTTAATTTCTTTTTGATACTGTTTTGAATTCAGGGGCTGCCGTTGTTCCGCTGCTTCTTGTGTGGTACCACATTCAGAATAAAATCAGAGTTGTTAGTTTCCTCTTGTCTTCCCAATCAAGTTTATAAATACAGCATAAATGAGCCTTACTGTCTAAGTCACTTGCGATAGTGTACACAATACGCACAACGTTCCACCATAATACTGTCGAGGTCAGCCGTGGAGCCTTTGCTGCCCATTTCAGAAAGCTGTTTTTTTGGAAACTCTGATTTGTTATTCCTGAGATGAGAGAAACTCTCAGCTTTCTATTTCAGAAAGAGAGGATACTATGTTCAGTTACCGTGGTAACTGAGTCTTTGAACCTAAGCGGGCAAACCCAGGATTTCACTGTCATTCTTCCCTCTTACCATGAGTTTTTGTATAAGTAAAAATACTGTATAAAACCTGCAGTGTTATAACTCCTCGTGCATGACTGACAAAAAAAAAAAAAAAAGTTCATATCGAAGCACATTCATGACTGGAGGTTTACAGTCAGACTCAAAATCCTAATGAATATTAGTTTATATATATATATATATATATATATATATATATATATATATATATATATATATATATATATATATATATATATATATATATATTTTTTTTTTGGACAGTGGGATCAATGAATCATAAGCTTCACAGTGTGGTTGGTCGCACTGATTGAACACTTCCCTTAATCAGAGCGTCTTATGTTAATTTTTCTAAGTGGGCAGCGTCATAATGCAGCTGCAGTTTGAAGGTGAGTTTTGTTTGAAAAAATCTGCACAGATTTAGTGGGTTTTAACAGAATTTCAGTGATGTGTGAATTTAATAGATTTGTAGCATTTAGTGATCATAGATGATATTCAAAATCTATTGTATTTTTTGCCTCAGAGGGCAAATCACCAAACACATTTCAGTAGATCAGACACAATGTCTATTGATTATTATATATATATAATCAAGGACATATATCTTCAGCTATATTTCTTAATATTCAGTTCTTCCCAACCACCAGACTACAGCTGAACAAATAGATAAAAATGTAATGTAGGTCGTATTTTACAGATTCACCACTTTATCATTCATTAAGGAAATGTAGGTCTGCTAAATGATAAATTAATGAACAGTGAATCAAACTTTCCTATAACTTTTCCTTTTCTTACTTTTCTCCACTCTGACTCTGGCTCTTTTTTTTTTTTTTTTTTGTAAAGCTAGTACCATCCACATACACATGCTTTAATATCTCTGCATTCACTGGATTACAAGGGAGTCTCTGCCCTTTATTTTCCTGTTGCCATGGTGAATCATAGTATTGGAGCGCCATGATGAAGGCTTCTCTCATTCAAAGCTTAGCCCAGTGTGAACATACTCCAGGCCGACTGAACTAAATCAGACCAGAACAGAAAACTTTTGGGTTTGCTTGCCAAGAGTTAGTCAACCCAGAATTCCGTTTTTGTTGGGCTGTTGAGTTCAAATATGACCAAGTTCTCAAACAGCTGTGAGTTCACCTTTAAACGCAACAGTTTAACCACTCATTAACATTAGTGGTCTTCTGCCATCAGTGTTATAATCTGCTGATGCTCAAGCATGTTGCCAGAGATGTTTTCGAGGAGCGGAGTGAGAACCGATGGGACTGTTGTCTGCTTGCTTACTAGACCTGCTACAAGTTGTCTACAGCTTAGCCTGCACTATCTACCGTAACATTAAATCAGTTGTTTGTTCAAACTTTAACGATCAACTGTTGGTACTAGCTTGACCGCGTGGCTGGCGTGAATGTCATCTGGTTAATGTATGTTGATGTTTAAAGAGGAAAAGTGATGGGGGAGAGTTGTTTGTGAAGTAATGTGCTTTTATGTTTTTTTTTTTTGGTTAATGTATCTTTTTTATTCCAAACAAAGATTATCATCTGATTGTTCACTCGTGACATTTCAAACAGGTGTCGCCGTCAGAGGTGCTGCAGGTTGCCCTCTGGTGGGCAAACTAAGCAACGACCGCACTCGCGGCATGGCTGCGCAATTTACTAGCCTTCCATTTGTTCGTTTTTGAGTTGTCACTTAACAGCAGTTGTAAATGCTGATGTTGATTCATCTGATAGTAGCTCACACTGACTGGTAATATTGGCAAGAAGATATAAGTCCGCTGGGCTTTGGCGTTGACTGTGCTGAATGCGTGAAGAGAGAAGGGAAGATAACAAAGGAGTGGAGTTCAGACATTTGAGCCAAACCCAAATCACATCAGTAACTGCTGCGCCCTGGGGTGAGGGCAGGCTCAGTCAGCCGTACCATGCAACTGGGATAATTAGTTTTGGAAAGAAATATCAACTAATATAATTGAGCATTCTCCACTAATGAAGATCCTCTGTGTTGTCACTGGTGAGGCGCTAATTGATGGGAGAAGGATGGATGGGGCGGGTGTAGGGGGAAGGGGCGGAGGGCTGTGCAGGATATGATGGTTGAAGTGCTGCTCGCCCTGGCAACCAAACATTTTTTCTGGTTCGTTGATTTCCATCAGACAGGTTTCATATAGTAGCCATTGACTCACTATCTGCTCCCCAAGGCTGGTGGTCGGTGTGCATTTGAAGTGGGCATTCGGCCACCGTTTGCTGTGTTCCCTGCAAACTTCTGCCGGCAGATGAAAGAGAATTCGCCACCATGCTCAGACAGCATCAGATGAGAGTGGAAATGAGGGCTGGGTCTAAAAAAAAAAAAAAAAAAAAAAAAATCACTGGAGTGGAGGGAGTTTAGGGGTTGCACAGGTCGTGTTAGGAGTTTCGATTGAGGGAAGCAGAGGGTCGAGAATTTGTAGAGCAAGGGCTGTGAGGAGGGGTCACGGAGAAATCAGTTGAGGGAATAATAGGAAAGCAAATTGGTTTTGACAAGTTTGGGGAGCTGGAAGTAATGCGGTCCTTTTAAAGGGGAGATGAGGGAATATCCAGCAAAACTATGAGATAATCAGGGGTACCATTCAGGAGCAGGGTGAGGGGGAGGGCTTGAGCCAGAACAGAGGGCCTGCTCATGACCCCGAATGGCCCGTGTAAAAGGGTCAGTATTCATGTTCAGCCTGCAGGGGGCGGAAGCTCAAAAGCAGTGCCAAACTTTTAGGAAAACTGAAAGCTGCGCTCAGACTTTGCGGTTCTTAATCTTGTTGATAATATGACAACTACTGTTGACCCGTATGTCTTTTAGAAGGGACTTTTCAAGAGGTGAATTTTGTATCAGCTTATATTTTTATATTTTTTTGTCAGGAATAAATCAAATTTAAAAAAAAGGCTACCCAAGTAAATGCTTTCTATTTTTTTTTTTTTTAATGTTTAAAAAAAAAATCATTCAAAAACCAGCGGACAGGCAGACACATGCAGAGACAGAGAAAAAAGATGGATGCATTAACAGACCGATGCTCTACAGTCCACCTTCACATATCTCTGGACTCAGACATCATCTGCAATATCAGGCTGCCGGCCAGATCTGCTCCACTGGCAGTCAGATACACAGACTCCTGACATCAGCCCGCATGGAGACAGACTGACACAGAGCAACCAACTAAGGCTCTGGGCGTGGAGGTGATGGCAAATAAAAGGGCCGGCTCGGCAGGACGGCGATTGCAAAGAGACAAATTCCTTCATGTTTTTTTTTTTTTTCAAATTAATGTTTGGCAATGGAGTTACAGCTTGGCTTTACGCTGCCAAATTTGATGGAGCTGATCAGAGTGTGTCCAGTCCCGTTCGGATGGTGCTTTAAAGATGAAATGCTGAAAATAAGAACGTCAGAGGATGATGATCCTTTGTTGGGCTGAAATTGAAAATTCCTGATGTGTCAGTAAACAAGTAAACAGCTGCGATAGAGTCAAATCGTCTCCCTGTGCTTGCTGACACCTGCGCGACTTGATCTCTCTTTTCAGATACCATCGCATACATCTACACCAAAAGAAGAAGACACGCCGGTCTAATGCAGTAATGTAGCCTCAACTCTTCAGCCAGCACAAGTGTCAGAATGCAATTTCCATTGGTTGTCAAAACTGACAACTTCCAACGGCAGCACATACACATGCATGTGTGCGCGCAAACAAACCCCAAAACATCCACCCTCACCTTCCTATAGATCTCAACCTGTCGCAGCAGATTTATGAGGTCGACGGTATGTGGAGTGGTATTAATCCAGGAAAAAATGCATTAGTGTTCAATTTCAACCGTTTGGCCCAACTATTTAGTACGCCAAGCAGATGCAAAGAGAAGCAGCGAATTGGAGGTCTATGACTGAAGTCAGTGCTGCAGACAGCCACTGTTGACTGAGTATATCTTTAGATCAGGCACCAGTCTTGGACACCAATAACTGGAGTTTCCAGCGATAGCCAGGAAAGGCCACGGTCAGAAGAAACGGTACTTGTACTGCGCGACTGGAAGATGTTTGCTCCTCACTCTCAGTTCACCAGCTTCCTTCTCCTTGTTTTCCATGTGACCTCATATCCCTTCACATTAGTGCAGTGCGCCGCAAAGTAGCTGCAAGAATCAGCACGTGGTCAACTGTGGCGGTGAAAAAAGAGGGGAAGAAAGAGAAAATATTTAAGGCCTTGCTCCCTCTGTCAGCTTTCACCTCTTTTCCCTCCTTGTTCATGTTTTCACAGCCCTTAATCCTGGCGGCTCCAACACGGAGCGGTCACAGGTTTTGACAGCAGACTGTAATGACCTAAGCTGTTCTCTGTGGGGGGCGATGAGGAAGAGGAGGAGGGGACCTGTGCTGCATGGAGGCGAGTGAGAGGGGGGAACATGGAGGAATGTTTAATGAGAAGTTATTTGGCTTTTCTTTTCTTTCTTTTTTTTTTTTCAAGATGAAAAGCAGTTACACATCCTGGCCTCTCAAGGCTCATCATACACATTCTGTGTTCATCGCAAGGGATTCAGACTGGGATGCCCTGGGGATACTAGAACTCCCATCTTATTAAGTCCAGTTGCGATTTCATGCCATCTGCGAGGCAAAAAGCCACAAAGTAAGTCTAAAATAAGGAATTTAAAATACTACACACACTGCACATACACTGCAATATAAGGATGATCATATACCACCTTTAATCTATTCTGATCCTGATTAGAATAAGTGACTCCAGGTTAGATTGATGTTATGGCATTTGAGCGAATAAAGCATGGTGAAATGATAAAAAACAAAAAACAAACATACATAAAAAGATCAAATTTGTGTGTGACTGCAAACAGTCATGAACTCATGACGGCAACCTGCTCATAGTAACTCAGACAATTAGGGCTGGAACTAGCGATTACTTTAATAATCAATTAATCTGATGATTTTTTCCGATTAATTGATGAATCGGATAAAAAAATGCATTTTTTTAAATTTCCGTCTCCTTATTCAAAACAGTACATTATTTCAAATTGACAGTGCAGAAAAATGCCCAAACAAAAGGTTGCTGCATGTACATCCCAGAGCTCTTCAAGTAATAAATTACAAATAATTAAAAAACAAAAACTATATGTTAAGGTCAAACAGTTTTAACAATATACTAGCACAAAAAGCATACAAATGTATGCTAAACAACATCGGCCAAATATAAGCTTTTTTTTTTTTTTTGTAGTAAAGTGCACCAAAAGAGGGAGCTGAGCTGTCAGAACAAAAAAATAAATAAATAATAGATAATACAGGAAAATACAAATCACAAAACCGGATTTGTTTCAACATTAAAACTTGTTCTCAACTATGGCTGCAGCTATCAATTATTTTAATTATCAAATATTTTATCAACGATTCCATCAATTAATTGAGTAATCGTATAAGAAATACTTTTGCTGTGTTGAAGAGCAATACTAAACAGAATAGAAAAGCCTCTCTGAAAATTAAAAATTCCACTTTTATTGCAATTTTAATGCTTAAGGTTAAGGGAAATGCACCAACAAATAAACATTTCAATAAATGAATAAAATAAAAGCAAAACTCTAGTTTAGTGATATTATAACTAACCCCGACAGAGAGGCAGTGTATACATCTTTGAAACGATTTTGCTGCTAATACTTGGCTGCTACTGGTCCAAAAAGTAAATAAAAACAATATGTTTTCTTCGTCTATGAAATGGTGTAAAAAGGTTGATGACTCTTCCCCAAAGCCCAAGAAGACGTCCTCAAACCAACGGTCCACAACCCAAAGACCTTCACTTTACTGTCATAGACTAGAGAAACCAAAAAAAATCCATATGTAAGAAGCTGGAAACAGATGATATGGACTATTTCTTTTTACAAAAGACTCGATTAATCGATTATCATAATAGCTGCCCATTAATTCAGTAATCGATTAGTCATCGATTAGTCATTGCAGCCTTACAGACATTCATTCACTCCAAAGCGTTGGTTCTGTCAGCGATATGCAAATGAATGGCTTGAACGTCCTCAAAATTATGTATTTTTACTTGAGTGACAAAACAAACGTTACCTATGTAACTATGGTTCTGTGAGTCTCAGATGCCCACCAGAGCGCTCCGTCACTCAGTGTCCTCGTGAGCTCAAAGGAGTTTCCGTAAGCGTAGATCCCCTGATGACAGAAGAAGATAAAATAGAACTCTCTGGTGGTCGCGAGAGGCACAAAAGGCGGAAATCAAATGTCTTTATGAAATAAAATCTGAGTCAGGAGGACATTGGAGATGGTGGGTCAACAAACACTACATTTGTGGATCACAGTCAAATACGCCACAATCACTCTCTAACCCTAACCATGGTCAACCATGGTCTCTAAC
>CAAKHG010051591.1:58491-69812 GCA_901007715.1 Dactylopterus volitans
GCTCAATCGGTGCTCGGAGTTCTCGGTTGCCATGCAACTGTGCGCTAATCATAGACTGTGTGCGCTAATCTAAAGTGGAGGCTCATATGGGTAATGTTGAAAATGAAAATTTCAGCATTGACTGTATATGAGGAAGATAAGCGCCCAATTTTATGCAGTTATGTCTTTGTGGTGTTCCTGCAGGACTGGAAAACGTTGCTCTTCTCATCACACTAAATCAGGGATCTCACAGCGGGGGCTCTTCATCGGCCGAAGAAGGCCTTATTTTCGACTTACCAATAATGATGTCTCTGGCCTTTTAGGTGTTCCAGTATGCCGAGTCAGGCAGCCAGTTCCCACATGTAAATAGAATGCAGCCACAATTAAGCTTATTAATTACACCTGAGCTTCTCCTGCCATGAAAACCGTCTCCCGGCAAAACAATTGCTTCGTGGAGTGGCTACAGGAGAGGAACAAGTTTAAAGTTTCATCCTTCAGGGAGCAGTTAACTGCACTTTTGGAAAAGTGGCATGAAATGTTGGTTTAACCTTTAAAGTTTAACCTTTAAATTATTCACTGAGAAAATTAGCCTTTCCCACTAGGTTGCAGCTATATATTTCTCCATGTGATGTAGAGCTACTGTGGGATCAATTTGGAGATTATGCTTTGCACAATATCCAGCAAGCTCAAAGTTGCAGGCACAGACTTATTTTTTCTTGTTGTTTTGGCTCATGTTCAGAGCTGTTTCCAGGACGAGCAGTCATCTGGTTTTATCAAATGGAAGACAGAAAATGTAAGTGACTGGCTGGTGATCACGGTGGAACTTTTAGCAGACGGAGAGTCAGATATTTCCCTCAGAAACGGATAAAAAAACGTAACCAACGGTACGGGAATATTGGATTTAACCGCCAGAGTTTCTGAAACACCTCTCCAGATAAATGCTTGTTGTGTCTGTTTGATATGAATATGCAGTATAACAGTTTGTCAACATTTTGCCAAAACTGCATGCTAAAAATCCGCATTTACCTGGTAATGATATGTGAGTTTGCGTGTCAAAATGAGCTGAAGAGTTAATGAATACCAGCTCAGAATAAATATTCCTCCTCTTGTATTTGTGGCATTTGGCTTGTCGAAACCACCCCCCCCCCAAAAAAAATCTACACGCTACATCTCCCAAACTCTGTCTTTGATTATGCATTCAGAGTTGAGCACTGCATTCTCTTGACGTTTGATAAAACACACCTCCCCGATGGTCAAGCACGATGATCAAGCTAAAAGAAGGAAAAAAAACCCCCAAAACATTCTGCAAACTGGAGCGCTGCTGCAAACAACCAAAGAGCAAATCTGGAGAGCTGAACCAACGAGCGGTGGCATTTGATGCATATTTCAGAGCGACGCTAAAAGTTCTAAATGAAAAAAAAAAAAAAAAAAATCACATCACATCTTAAATCCCAAGTGCTGAACAGATATTTCAGTTGTGAAATTCATTGTTGTTCTTCAAAAGATTTGTTCTTCACTGCTGTTATCTTAATTGCCCCCCCCCTCTCCTGCCGAAACAAAACGTCCAAGTTAATCAGACTTGTTTTTCCTCCGCAGCGACGGTTCGGCCCCAGACAGATCTATGTTTGCGGTTGTCCAAAGTGTGAGAAGTGTGCTGTTTATCATTTTCATTCCGCGGCCGTCGTCCTCGGTGCGATCTTTACTCGCTCCTCGGTTTCACAAACCTCATCCTTTTATTAGTTTCATCCCTTCTCATGACGACTCATTATTGAGCCCCATAGCTTACACGCCTAAGCAAACTATCACACTCAGTGGGCCAGATGTTCAGATTATAAAGACCTACTCCCTCAGGGAAGGAACCATTCATGTCCCAATATGAGAGACAGAGAATCCCAGACTTAACCCTGCCCTGCGTTATATACCAATCAAGTAGATAAATAACAGTTTAATTAAAAAATGCTCCTCAGTGGGAGGTGGGGGTGGTGATTGATATAGAAATGGGGGTTATAAAAAGCTCTTTGGACACAAGAGGCAATACTAGATTCACCTATGGAGCGACTCACAATAAAGGATTTTATGAAATTTCTATTGAACGTCACAGACAACATGCGCCATTCATAATGAAAAAAAAAAAACTCCATTAAAAAAAAGAGCAAACCATTACAGCTTGGTCATTACAAAAATATGTAAAATAATCATTTCAATTATGTTGCATTTTATCACCTCACTCAACGAGCAGAATGCATCTTATAGGTGAGGCATCAAGATTAATTGCTGTGGAAATTAATTTGGAGAGTAATTCTCATCATAAGCAAAATTACATTTTCTTTTATCAGGATGAGTCAGAGCAGCAATGTTTGTCATGCCGGTGTCCTCTCGGCTGCCGCTGCTGATGTTCTGTGGGCAGAAATACAGATTACAATCTGTTATAAGCTTGTTGTATTAAATTGAATGCTTTGAAATGCCTGGATTAAAAATTCTTCTCACTCAGTCAGATGTCCACACTTAATAGAGACAAAATGCGGAGAGGCAAATTGACAGCACAGCACAACACGTTCTTGTGTTTAAACGCTTAAACACGGAAAGCAAAAATGTACGGGGCAAGATCATAGATTCCTATAAACACCTGACATCCAGCCAGGGATCCCAACCTTAGCTGGTTTCAAGACGTAAACCACTTTACCGTCGCAGAAGCCACATTGTTTACTTAATTATAGTTTCGTTCAAGATTTTCTGGCTCTGCATCGGCCAGACACTGTTGCTCTAAACAGTTTTCACAAACTGCCTCACCCAACTACCAAAAGACCAGGTTCAAAACTTCTGATGAGCTTCAGGCATTTAATAAGATATGAACGAAAGTTTAACAACTGCAGCTCCTGAAACTGATGAAATCCAGAGAAGAGATGAATCCCTCAGCTGGAGGTGTTGCAACTCCAATTTTAAAAGCTTGAGTTTGGCAAAATCTGCCATCACCATCTTGTTTTTTTGTTTCTTTTTGCTCGGCCTGTTTTTTTGTTTTTTGTCTATTGTAATGGCGGACGACCATATTTTTACAAGAGAGTGGAGCCGGAGCGAGGTTCTTATATGACCAGCATGCATATGGGATGCTGGGTCAGCAACTTAAACATACTGCATACTGCATGAATGCTCTATTACCTCTAAATGGGACCACACTTTGCAAAATGACCATCATGCTGTATTGAGGAAGACTTGAAAATAGTTATCAAGACCATATACTCATTAGGAAAATGTTTACTGAGCAAATAAATCAAGCGAGAAGTCATTTTCTTAGAGACTTTTCCTTTAACCGCTGAGTTTGCCCCACTTGAGTAAGTGTAAGTCTCTTCACTTTTCCAGGAAGTAATGTTCTATAAAGTCTACTGTCACAAATCCAGGTGAAGCAAAAATGAATCATCTTTATTCATCTAATCCAATTACACTCATCTGAAATGGTGCTAGATTTACAACAGTGTCAAAAGGCCGATAGTGCTGGGGGAGCTAATTTGCTCGTCTGACACAGACTGTAGCATGTCAGCGCTCAAGCTGTTGTGAGGGGAGGCCGGTTTTGAAATCAGTAACATGCTGGCACAATAAATGCAGGCGGGCTTTGAACCAACGGTCGGCATCCGGTCCGTCGGACTCGACTCGCAAATGAACAAGTGGTGTGGAGGAGTGGAGTATCTTAAGTTGCCATTGGTTTTTGTCACCAAGTTAGTCATAGGATTACTGCAGTTAGCGAAAGGTGGTATAAACTGATGCCACATTTGTAATTCCAATCGTCGAAGGCGGTGATCAGGACCAGCTACCAATGAGAGGCTGTTAGCTCAGTGAAATCAGCAGACTGATTTTTGCAAACGGTTGAAAGTCAGAGCCTGTCAAGTGGCACTTGACTTTCCAGTGTCCAGTCACTCATGAGTGAAACTGGAACTGTCACTCATAAGCAGGAGCAACATGTTTAAACACAATTAGGTAGTGTGAAGAAAGGTTCAAATTGGATCCGTTCTCTTTTAAGTGATACCAATCTACGGCGTGGGCTTGGCTCAAGGCGCATGCACACGCACACAAAAACAACATCTTCCAACAATACCCTTTATAACTGATATAGCTAACATTTGAAACCTCTGTGCGGTTGTTTGTTCATCATTTTTCATTTGTTCGCCTCCATTACAGTTAGCATGGCAACCATTTTCTCGAAACTTAATGGCAGACTTCGCCAACCTCTCTGACATTACTCAGTACTCTCCATAAGTGGAGGCTTTCTGCTCCATTGTGTTGCGTGATTACAGGGCCTGCTATGACATGCCATTGAATATATGTACTTCTTTTCTTCTGATTTAAGTATTGATTATAGCTTGAAATTGCAACTGAAAAAAGAAAAAAAACCAAAAATGTTTCCAAGAGGTGATTTTTTTTTCCCCCCCCTCTGGGAAGCCCATCCTAACCTGAGATGAGGACATGCAAGTCAAATGTACAATTCGTAATGGATCGGAGATGAGGACATGCAAGCCCTACGTTCAGTCTGAAATGGATTTGTCTATGTACCCGGGGTGACAATAACTGCCTCTTGCATCATCACACATCCATGTGTTCTCACCCATTTCCAATCTGGTAGCTGGAGAAAATACACCCAGAGAGAGAGAGCCCAGGGGTAACAGCACAAAGCAAGTGAAATGGTATAGTCATGCTTGCAAATGAAGTCGCACCTTCTACATAGCCTGCCTGTATCCACAACCCACGCCAGCATGCATCCAGTCACTGAGAACAAGTTTGTGTAGTCAGAGCCTCCAGCGTACCACGAGGTTTATGGACTCGCTTACAAGCCCTTTAAAAATATTTTTCTGCATCGTGCCCTTAAAGAGTGAGGTTACTCAAAGGAGGGCTGTCCTCTGCGACGGCTGTGCATACATACTTGTTTCTGCATTTGTGTACAAGCACACAATACATCTGCTGTACGTGACGGCAAGTCTGTGTCCCGCAAGCGTGCTCGGGTGTAACAGAGACAGTGGAATTATTTATATATTTAATTAAGCGTGTAGGAAGTGAGCAAATGGCCTGGCCGGCCTTTGCCTGAGGTACCTATGGACCTCCATCTGCAGCAGGTTCATCTCCTAGCCCTCAGCCCCTGCATCATCTCCACCGGGGGCCCTGGGGTCCAACTGACCCACCTCCATTCTCCATCCCGGCGTCTCTGTCCACAGCAAGGCTAACCCACTCCCGCTCCAGGCCATGGCTGACTTTCTCTGCAGTTTGCTGAAGCGGGCGGTGCAGACGAGCCCTCTCTTCCTCCCCTCTGTCCCCTCAGAGACGGTGTGTGTGCTAAGGTTGACCGATTTAACAGCTGCTGGGTAATATACAGAAAGTCATTTGTTAAAATCTAATTGATCGCTCCATTTCCACCTCTACACTCTATGAATGTTCTATCCGCTGTGTGAGCGCGGCTGAACAACAGATGTTGTGTGTCCTACAAGGCCAAAAAAAGTGCAGATGTAGTGCTGAAGTGGAGTGAAATGAGACGAGACATTTTCGCATGGCTTCATAACACTTAGAGCCCAAAAGTCTCATTCACAGTTTCTATGAATGCGGCTAATATTGAACAGCTTGCAGCAAGAGAATTGGAACTTTGTCAATATTAAAAAAAAAGGCATAAATTAGAATGATTGCAGTTATCTTTGGAGGTCCACTGTTTTATCGCACAGTTGGATACTCGCACCACTTTATTCGATTGCATTCATTCACACATCATAGTAGCCCATTCTTCTTTTTCCTCTTCTCCTCCTTTCAATTTCTGCAAGCATTTCAAGGATCTTGCCTGAAGCCACGACTGGGGACTATTTATTACAGTAACAACAATAGTTATTATTGTTATTGTTCTATGTCGTCCACTCTCTTAACCCCCTCCTCCTCTCTCATTTTCTCTTAACCCACCAGGCGAGATGGTTGGCCACCCACCTTGACTGTGGTCCTACTTTGGAGCTTGTTCCATTAAAGGGAGCTTTACCTCTGCATGGTGGTCAGTAAGTGGCGTGCGCTGTTGAAGTAGACCTCTGGCAGCAACACTTACAAAATGAAATCAAAAGCGCCCATCAGCAGAGTTGGGCATATTCCTTTAAAAAGTAATTAGTAACAGCTAAATTTTGAGAGAAGTAACTAGTAACTGAGTTAGTAACTTAGTTACTGCATGATAAAAGTGACAGGTTGCCAAGGAAAGTAACTACAGCGTTACATTTTTAAACTTTCAAATATGTCAAAGAATTTGGAGCCCTCCTCCCTCTACTGGAATTTTAAATAACTGCACGTTCAATTATATATAATCAAATTGAATATTCGATATGTTTAATTAATGAATTTGACACTTAATGGAATAAAAAGAAAACGTGTACTAATCTACTATATCTTAATGAGTGTGGTCGAATGAGTTCCAGTAGTTTAGTTACAGTAACACATTTTATTGTCAGTAACAGTAACAGCCTTGTAACAGTCGAATGAGCGACGATTTTGATTGCTCGTTACTGAAGAAAGTAACGGTGTGATTCCAATCACTTTTCTCAAATAGTTAAAGGGAAAAGTAATGACTGAGAACTCCGATGATAACTCCAGAGTGAGGTGCACCGATTTCACTGAGACAACGGCAACAACCATCAACTTTTCAGTAGCCTCCAACACTGTCACCACAACCCCTCAGTGAGCAGAGAGGATGATGGCGAAGGCTAAATTTAATATTACATTCACTGCAAACAACAGCAACTTGGCTGCAGACTCACTAGTTGAAACCAGGTACGAATCGTTGTCTTCCCACTTTCCTTTCATGCCATAACAGTCACAACTTCAACTTGCGACCTTTAATCAATCAGTTTCATATATTAGCCTTTAATCAATCAGTTTCATACATTAGCCTTTGATTATTATCTGTCCAACCGTGGCTTGGAAAAAAATTCTCCCAAGGCCCAACCCCTGCTGTAAAGTACAGAGGGTTATGGTCCTCTGTATAAATATTGAATGGAATTGGATTTCCTTTGTTCTGCTCACTGACTTTGTAAGGACATTTCCTTGTGGAAATGAAGATGTGCCCTTGCTAACCCTGCACAGAGAGACCTTTCCCTGTTTCATTTTCACCTCCTTGCCAGACCCAGGCCTTTTATCTGGAGACCCTGCTGGGAGGTGCGACCGCCAGCTGCATTCTCACTCACCATAACACATGTATGAACCAAGAGCTATACATGCCCTCGGCCCTCTGGGAGCCGGTGCGGTACAGCACTTTCGGGTTAACCTGAGCTTGGCTGACCATGTGACAATGAAACCAGTGCCATGCCTGTGGTCTGCTCACCTCAGCGCCCCTTAGAACGCAATCATTTCACATCAAAGCAATCAGCCTGCAGCCCCAGGCACAATTCTCACCCGCTGAGCTGCGAGACGGCGAGTGATATCCACGCATGATGGCAAGCCTGCCCACCTCCCACTCTCACCTCGCTCCAGCCGGCAACCGCGACCTCAGTCAACATATACCACCATACATCTACAAATTACCATCAATGGTGGCTTCTTGAGTGCCTGTCAACCATACACGATCAGAAAAAAGGCTCTTGCTCCTTGTACATTAGTGGCAGGGAGCAAGTAGCTAATTATAAAACCACTCCAGTTGCCTGGTAGTTTGCAGGCATTGCTGCTGTGCTGCTCCATGCAGAGTGGGGGAAATGAGCCTGTCAGCACAGTCCCAAGTTGCTGTGATGAGTGCAAATGAGGTAAGGCCCTGGGAGCCTCTAGGGGAGATCCACGAGGGTCGGTGGTGCTCGAGGGCATGAAAATACACAAACACACACGCACACACACACACGGACACACAGAGCACATAGACGGATGGCTCTGATTTGGGAGCTGTCAGGCAAAGTGGGTCAATATGTGACAAACAAGATGCACTCGCATATCCTCGTGCCAGCCAGACCAACAGGTTTGTGGCACAGTGGGGCTCGGCTCAGGCACCCCAAAACCCACCGAACATGAAGTTGGAATGAGACATCGTTGTGTCTTTATCTTTTATGGAACGCGTGATATTGACGTCCTTGCCGAAGGCATTTGTTGTGCTACATGTGATAAAACAGAGATTGTCAGATGCACAGACATGAGAGATAAGATGCAGAGCTTGTGATGAGTGGTGAGGTGCAGCTTGTCATGGAAACACACGGGAAGTCATGCTCCAAGGAGACAAATGTGTGACAGGCATGCACACCCGACGCTGAAGAGTTCCTGGCCACCCGTCGGCCCCGTCATGAGCCGGGTTTCCATCCAAAAGTTGAGCAAATTGTAAACATTTCCGGTAAATCTGTGAGAGCATCAAATTTTATGAGACGACCCATCCACTGCCATAATGTGAATTTTTGGGAGCTGGGTTGATGAGAACAGTCAGAGGACTCGTGGCGGGGGGCGCGGTAGAAGTAAAGCTTTTATATCTGATTCATGCACTAATTTGGGGAGCGCGACAGCCCATGTAGTCCATGTGGCGTTTTCACACGTGAGTCATTATTCATTTGCAAAATTAAACCTTTAACCTGACACGCCAAATAGTTTGTCACACAGAACCACCTGGTAAGTCGGCCTTGGAAAACCTTGAGGAAGACGCGCTCAAACACTAGGCAGGATGAATCACCTGCCTATTACAGTCTCCTTTCCAGCACTCAGGAGATGCGAGGAAACATTTGAGGAAACCTGTTGACGCCATCATTTTCACTTCTTCAACTATCATCTCTTTTTCACCTCTTATGGAGCCGCCATTGTTGCTTTAAAGTAAGTTGCACCGACACCCATAATTGCTGTCTGTGGGACATTGATTGGCACGCATACCTCTGAGCCTGCTAGGGTGTATTTTCAAATCAGATTGTGATCTCCCAGTCTCAGCTGCCTCACACTGTTGTTGTTTCCTTTGCACTCTGTAACATTTCATTTTCATTGAAATGCCAACTTTTCAGCCTCAGCCCGGAGTTTATGCTCACATTCCTAAAGCACAAGCTGAACATCCAGATTTTTTTTTTTTTTTTTTTTAAAGAAAGAAAGTGAGGAAAGGAATATAGCTTTTAACTTCCATCAGTGTCTGAGTTCATTTCATGTAGACTGCCTGGATGCCTACAATGATCACAGCCTCAAATGTGTGCAGGCCGATTGGCTTTGATTCCACCCTGCTTTCATTTATCCTCTCTGTACCGTCTCGCTTCCCTGTCTCTCTTCATCTGCATTCTTTCACTCCCTCCCTCTGGCGGGCTACTATTAGCGGCCGTATAGAATTTTTTAAAATTTCATTCTGGTGATTGACAGCCAGGGTGATACTTTCCTTTCATTTGCATATTACGCCGTTTACTCTCTATACCTGCCACTAATGGTGGTGATTCCCAGACTGCCGCTCCTGAATTAGTATGCTCCAGCCTGGGAGTCGGTGCTGCTAATCAGAGGCTGTGGTGAGAGCAGGAACGGTTTTAAATTACATCCTTCACAGTCAACAGGAGGTGCACATGAAAGTGTGATGTCCCGCCGTTTTTCTCCGAGCTGAGGAAGTTTGCAGATCGACAGTGACAGCACCCTGCTTACCTCTGAGACACCCACTAGTGCATCTCCAATTAAAAGCCTCCTATGATTTCCTCTATTAATAATAAATGACTCAGAGCTTAGTGAAGCTGCGATTGGTAGATGTCTGTGAGACTTTATAGTACATGTACACATTTGTGCAAGCAAGGCTCTATAGTTGCGAGTGTGTGCGTGCCTTATTCTAGCAGAGCATCCGTGTGCACCTTTTCATCTACTTTCATTGAGGTGTTTAGTTTCATGGTTCTCCTCCTCCTGTCTGTGGTGGTTACTTCATAAGCACGACTGAAAAGCCATAACGTGCCTCTCTGGAAACTGAAGATGCCACATTGGGTTTCAGCAGGAAATTTGAAGAGGTGCCTCTCTCTTCACTGCTGAGGTGGATGCCGGGAAGCCAGACACGGTTTTCCAGGAAAAATGTGTTGCTGCAAACACTGTCTGTCCCACTGACTCCTGCACAAACATTGATCAGGTTCCACAACACCTGGAGAGCTGCGGCTTTATTAAAGGCATGCCTGCACTTTTGTTGCCACGATTACAGATTAGGGGCTTTAAATCCACCTCAGACTTAAATGAAAAGCATCATACAGAAGGCAGAAGCTTACTGATAGCCGCTGCTCACTACACCTCATCATAATAACAACAGTTGAAGAGACACTGATATCTAAGTGGAGGGCAAGCCTTTTTTTTTTTTTCAAGGTAATTTACAAAAATGAGATGAGCCAGTGAAGTGGATAGAAATTTCCCCATAAATACAACTGGAAAATGTTTTCATGGAGGACAATGAGGCTGTCTGGTGAGGACATGACTTCCAAATGACTCATACACCTGGTGGGACTGTTCATTTAACAAACTCAGTCTATCATGGTGGTGTATTGTAGCTACTCAGGCTGGAGATAATGCATCCTGATTGCTGGTTTATTTATATGTCCTATCGCCGGAGCCCAGCTCTTTTGTATTCAAATGTCTTTAAATGTCTTTCACTCACTGTTAAGGCGGCATTCATTCCACCTCTTCATTCTGCAGATTCAACTGATTTCGCTAATGCCTGCAGGCATTAATCAATATGCATGACTTAAGGTGTCAGTTATCAACACACGAGTGGTTTTTCAGGAAACGTTATCCTTCTCCGGCTCCTGATCCGTACCTGAATCATGTTTTCTATGGATTGGTGGTGAGTACATGCGGTGGGTAATCAACACACATTCACCGTATCTGTCACACTAGCAGAGAAATTTGTCCCAGAGCACAGGAGCGAGATGTACATTCATGACCAAAGTGTATTACAGTAGAACATGTGGGCCAGCCTGACAAACCCCAGTGATGAATGGAGAAGGTATGACCTTGGATGAGGTCTTTTTCTCTTTGCCCTTCTCCCCCTCAGTTCAGTTTGAGAACCCTTTTATTCCATCCAACATCACGCTTTTCCCTATAATGGCCTTTTCAAAAATGTCCGTTCTTCACACCTTTTGTTGTTAGGGCTCTAATGTGTACCATTACATTGTTGTGTTTTTTTCACACCCTGATTTTTGTCATGTCTTCTATTACAGATCAAATGACACTTGTAATATGTAATACCTGAATACATAAGCTACATTTCAGTAAATTGCGCTGACACACTTTTTATTTTTAATCAAAAGCTCAAGCTATATTTATAACTCAGAGATATTTGACCTCATTTAACCAAAATTTTCTTGGAGCCGTAAGTGGAGGAAATGTGACTTCCCAGCTCTCAATTACAGGTGGATGTTGTGTTTATCAGCAGGCGATATGAA
>CAAKHG010051600.1:0-11053 GCA_901007715.1 Dactylopterus volitans
TGGAGAGGCAATACAAGGAGGGAGGGAGGGAGGGAGAGAGAGGGAGAGAGAGGGAGAGAGAGAGAGAGAGAGAGAGAGAGAGAGAGAGAGAGAGAGCACCACTACCACGCAGCCCAGCCACTCTCCTCAGACTCAGATCTGTCTGAGCGGAGTGGAAGGACGCGCTCTCTCCATCGCACTCTTGACAAACACGACTTGCGTGCTCAAGGACACGTGAGCGGGCCACCGAAGAGAGAATTTGTTTCCCCCCCCAACACCCAACAGGATTCGGGATTTTTTTTTTTTTTTTTTTTTGAAGCAGGTTTAGGCTCATTTGTTTGGAAACTAAACGAAAACAATAATGCACTCTGCTGGCGACAGCCAATCACAGAGATGAGTCACCGCGCGGGTGATCGCCAGCGCTCGGGTCTCCGCTGCGGTCCCCTCGGGCGCGACCAAGTCCGGTAAGCGGCGCGACTCTCGCGACTCTCGCCCGCGGAGCGACGCGCGTCCCTCGGTCACCTTCCGAAATGATGTCTCGCAACGACGTGCGCGGCGCGCCGGGGAGCGCGCGCAGCGAGTGACCGGCCCGTCGTCCTTTCTGAGAGTGAGAGAGGCTGGATAACAACAGCAGCCAGATTTCTGGGCAGCGACCTCCAGTCACCCAGCGCGGCCACCTCGCCCCACTCACCGCCCCCCAGACCCATGCAGGATGCCCGGAGAGCGCCGGGGAGTCCTGGTCCAGCTCAGCCCGAGTTCATGACGCTCTGGGCGGCCTCGTCATGCGTCTCTTGCCCGAGCCCAGCGCCCAGTCCCTCCGGCTCCTGTTCCTCTTTATCTTCGTGATGGGGGTGGCCCCTTCACCCGCCCTCACAGCCGGCTGCCCCGACAGATGCGTGTGCGACGATCAGCTGGTGGTCCAGTGCGCCGGGCAGGACCTCACCCTGTTCCCGAATGACCTGCCGCTGGCCACCCGGCAGCTCATCATCTCCAACAACCGCATCGGGGACCTTCCCGCGCTGCAGCTCAACTACTTATCCGATCTGGTCTATCTGGACTGTAGCAACAACTCTCTCACCGAGATCTCCGAGTCCACCTTCGGGAACTTGCGGAAACTCGCCTATCTGGACTTGTCGTTCAACACCCTGCTGCAGATCGAGGACCGGACTTTCGGGCCGCTGGCGTCCCTGGTGATGCTCCGACTGACGGATAACCCGAGTCTGGGGGAGATCCACCCAGATGCCTTCTCGGAGAACATGGCTCTGCAGGTGCTGGATGTGAGCCGGAACAACCTGACGGCCCTGAACATCAGCAGCCTGATCGCCCTGCCGGCTCTTCGGTCTTTAGGGCTCAGCGGTAACCCCTGGAGGTGCGACTGTGACACGGAGGACCTCTGCCTCTGGGTGCAGATAGAAGGCTTCAAGTTCCAAGGTGAGGATGGGTGAAGTCTTGCACACCCTCAGCATAGTTCTCAAACGCCCCCTACCATGAACACTCAATTTAAGATAACCAGACCAAGACATTCCAAGGTCTGATCACTTGTTGGAATAATTTGATTGTGGGCATTCTATCAATTAGGCCACTAAACACACTGTTGCCTGTATGCGGACACTCATCTGCCACAAAAACACACCTCCACACACACTCCCACAAATGAAGAAACACTCTCTCGGGCTTTCGAACGCACGCAGGCACGCACGCACGCACGCACGCACGCACACACACACACACTCAGATTCCTGATCTAATGATTTGACCTCAGAGTCAGAGCAATCTGGGGATTTTGTTCCCCCTGCTCCTCTCTGCAACAAGAGCCCTTCAGACTGCCCGTCACGTCGGCATAATGGCTCACATTCATCCAAGAAATCAGCAGACTTGTGTTACATTTACTTGGAAAGCAGCAGCCACCTCAGCTGGCCACTCTTGAAACAGTTGGGGATTGAATTAAACCATCAGGAATGGGCTTTGTGACCTTCTCATTGAAGGCAAGCTAAGATGGTCTATAACTTTAAATGTTAATGGAGCTTATTTCTGAGAGGTTAACCAGGTTAGATCTTGTAACAAGGTGGGTCTCGCTCAAAATAGCCGTCTTAACCGTCATCAGTGTTCATCCCATTGAACTCACTGCATCCAAAGTCTGGGTCCTGAAGGCAGAGATAATGCAGAGAGGATATTCTCACACACACACACACACACACACACACACACACACACACACACACACACACACACACACACAGGCACGCACGCACGCGCACACAGGCACAAACACAAACACACACACACACACACACATCTCATGCACCTAGGTGTGCGGGTACTCCAAATTCTTTCATCATCTGTCCAGATGGTGCTCAAAAAAGCTGAACACCAATTGAGGACATAGTGCGTTCGAGTGACTCACTCCACTGAAGTGTGACTGAGTCAATATACGGTATGATCTGTATGTTAGGGGAGGCGCTAGGCAGGGGCCTGTGGGAAACGGGAATGAGATTAAGGGAGAGGGAGCTTGAGAGGCCACCTGAAAATAACCAGTCCCCAAAGTTGTAATCCACCTTCACTTTTGCATCACCCTCAAACGCATACACACGCACACGTACTTGCTGCACACACTCTTCCTTATCTCTTTGAGCACCTTGACAAAAGACATTCCTGCAATTAAATCAAATATTCGGACACCCTTTCAACATGCACACGCGGGCCCGGATCGCAGCGGAGCTAATAGGAAGCACACTCCACTTTAAAAGGTATAAACGTGAATCAACCGCCGGACTCCCCTCAGTAACGCGTGCGGTCTCTCAGTCTGACAAATCGTGTATGGAGGCGAACAGAGGTAAAAGGCCCAAGGGAGCGTGTTGTGTGTTTCTGTGGGCATCTGTGCCCTCTGACATGACTGCAGGAACGTGAGTATAATGTACAGAGATGTCATTACCGTTCTGTCTGAAAATGAATCAGGTGCATTTAAGTGTGTGTGGTTTTTGCATGCCACACCCAACCAAGACCCTTTGGTACTGCTGCTGATGGGGTTATGATTGTTGGTAGAAAAGTCTAATTTTTCAGTCTCACATCATGTTAGTGGCTTGCCTGCATCGCCCAGTATGTCTTTGTGTGGCTGTTCGGCGTGTGTCTCTGAGAGAGTCTGGCATGACGCCGGCAGCCACCAAAGTCGAAGTGTGGTGCGCTCGTGAGGTGCATCCAGGTTAGCAGGTGCAAGCAGGTTCAGATTAAAGCACCAAAAAGCGCAAGACCAAACATTATGATTGACCTTCATTACAGTCTGTCTGACATGGCAGGAGTCAGAGGTCAAGTTCACAAGGTCAGTGTCATATACTCCTTGTTGGGTTGCTGCAGATTTCTGATTATGGGCAAAAGAGCACTTGGGGATAAACAAAATGAAAACCTTTTTGCAGAGGTTACCCTTATTTTTTTTTTTCCTTTAAATTCATTAGAAAAACATAAAATTAGGCCGAGTGATATTTAGACGTTTGTCGTGACACACCCAGAGTATTATGCACAGTTTGCCCACATCCTGAAGCAATTTATTTGGTTTTCATTGTTTTTTGGTTTGACTGCCTTCTGATTCAGCCTCAGTGTTTTCGTCAGCAGGCAGCTGTTCTAAGCAATAAAATCCTCAGCAACTGCTCTGCACCAAAAGGGAGAAAAACACCATTAGCAACTCGGTGGTGGAGCCTTAAGCAGTTGAAGAGACCAAACAAGACTTATATAAATGCCATGTAAGTTGCTTAATCTGCTGGTGGTGTAAAGAGACATCCATTTACTATCATGTTATTAAATCATCTACAATAATTGGGTTTTTTTTTTAGGTTGTATAGTGGTGGCAAACAGAAATTGAACAAATAATGAATAATGAAATACATTTTTGAATGATAAAAAACAAATTCATTTTGAAGAGGAAAGAAAAAAGGGAATTATGCTCAAAACAAATCAGAGGATTTTGTGAAATTGGGATTCTGAGTTTCATGCGACTGAATTGCTGCTGTAAAAATGCCTCGTAGGTTCCATGTCAATTCAAACTTTTTGTCAGTGACATCTGGCCTTTGAGCAGTTTTAACTGTTGCACCGTTGCTGCTTGTCAGTACTATTTGTCTGCATCTGGCACCTTTCCCTAAGAATTCCCTTGATGTATTAAAATTTGTACTCTCACCAATGAGATGAGGTTTGCCGTTCCATTGGTTTGTCTGTCTGTGATGGAGGGATGAAATATGGGCAAAAGAACTCATTTAATTTTGGGGCAGATCTGTTTGACAGTCATAAAACGGCATTTCCTTACATTGGTCTTGGCGGAGATCTTCGCCGTCTGAGTGCCCTTCTAGTTTGATTGTTTTTTGCACTTTTCGTTGACAGGTGAACTGGTCATTTGGAGTTTTGGTCATTGTCTCATAAGACTTTGAATATTTATGAGAGCTGATGTGACCTGGGTTTGCCGATTTTAAAGTAAACATCTATATTATAGGTTTGTCTACCCACATATTTATCTTCTCTCATCGTGTTCCAAAAACATTCCTGCTGTTTTCAATCACGTCTCCCCACTTATATATTCCCTCTTTTGTTTTCATGGAATTTCAGTATGTCAAACGACCCTCTGTTCTCATTGTAGATTGATTTTGCAGTGTTTCAACTAAATACACAGAATGCAGGTGACAAGTCGAGGGCCCCAGTATTTCTGGTCGCTCCGTGGACCCTTGACAGCTCTCAGAGCCAAGGCAAACCACCAAGGCACCAGGCCACGCACGGGGCAAGAGTTAGATATTAGTAAAATAGAAACAAAGAGCTCCAGGTTCAGAACAAAAGAGGGAAAAAAACTGTTAGCTTTTCACATGAGGTGAATTTGATATATCTTTAATGAAAGTGAATTATAGATTGCTTGAGAGATGAGATGAGAGACCGGCTGACATTACAGGAGACAACGAGGGCTGAGAAATTTGCCAAACAGATTAAGACGGGTACAGAGGGACACAGAGAGGGAAAAGTGAAAAAAAAAAAAACGCCAGGCGACAGAGGAGTTATCAATCATCTGCGTCCCAGATCCGTCACTCAAATTCATTAAAACATTCATTATGACATGGAGGCATCAACTCCATTTAATACAGGTACATGATACATTATTTATCAGCTGGAACAATTTCTCAGTCCCCTCTGGTGCAGAGAAGCATATCGAATTCAACTGGCCTACTTGTGTTGTGGAGCCAATATATATTTTTATGTCTCTGTGCATTTTAGCTTGAATCCGAAACTGATGCGATGCCTGCGTGGGTGTGTTTGCAATGTGATCACCTGAGGCAGAGAGGGGAGTATCCCAGGTGCGTGCGTGCATAATTCTGACTCTGCATGTGTGTGTGTGCGTGTGTGTCCTCGCAGCCAACCAATGTGCGAGCCAAGAATATATAATTGGAAAAGAGAGGGGAGAGTGTGAAAATGACAGAGCAAAACTGAGTGAAACGGAAGGACATATAGAATATTAAGGAAATAGAGTGAAAAACAGCTGAAGGAAGAAATAAATGTGAACGTGCTATAGTGGGAACGAAAAGTGGAGGCTGATAAAGAGAGAGAGAGAGGGAGAGAGGGAGAGAGAGAGAGAGATAAGACTGAGCGATAGAGGGAAGAGCGAGAGTGCTGTTGCTACCTGACCTTCATTCGCTCTCTACTTATCCACTGCCAGAGGAAGAAGGGATCATATGGAGAAATGATGGAAAGGAGGATGGCGGTAGTCTGACTAATGCCGTTTTGGAGAAGAGAGGAGTGTGAAGGCGTGAGTTATTCAGGCCTAGTGGAGTGATGGAGAGAAAGGTCAGCTATTCTTGGGCTTAGCCAACCCCAGTATGATGAGTTAAGCTGAAGAAACGGGGAGTGACTTGATCTCGGGAGGGGGCACATTAAAAGGATGCACAGTTTTGCTGATTTGCAGGTGCAACAATGTCTAAGCTCTTAGTTAAAACTTGCCAAACAATTTGCTGAAAAGTGAAAGTTTTATTTATTTATTTATTTTTTATAATTTCCACCACAGTTGTCTCCACATGGCATTTCAATGCCTGTATGTTTCAAACTAAGTGTGGATTGTTAGAATTACAGTGTTTGTCAGATTATCACTTTAGGAAATCGCCAAACCCAAATCACAACATTGATACAGCAATACAAAATGGAAATCTACAGAATACAAATGAAAATAGGGAAAACCTGTCCAATGGGCAAAGCAAAATAAGCGTCCTTCGAGATAAGAGATAAGTAAACATATTTCTGCATGTTAGTAGACACATGGCAGTTAGACGAGCGCTTAGCAGCAAAAACAAAGAAAGACAGAAAGAAAAAAAGATAGAAAGAAAGAAAGAAAGAAAGAAAGAAAGAAAGAAGGAAAGAAAGAAAGAAAGAAAGAAAGAAAGAAAGTATAAATCCACACTTCAGCCAAATGATTGACTGCAGGGCTGTGACTCTAATGTGACTCTGACAGTTTGATGCCTTTCGACCTGCAGATCACCAAATCGGTGCTCCTAGGCTCACTTGACAGCCAGCATGATGACATCAATGCCTGTCATGATAGTACAAGCATTCATAAATGATTCTGTGTGATCGGGGGCGCAGGAGTAAATGCTTGTGTGTGTGGCCTGTGCCTCCCCCTCTGTATGAGACCACACAATACTGATTACCATATGCATTGGCATAATTAATCTGCTTATAAATAGCTCTGTTCCCAGTTCACAGGACGGGCTCTCTGCCCTGCAGGTTAATACCTCACAGCTCTAATTGCTCCATGCATTTTGCACACGTGCATACATGCATGCATGCATGTGGGTAAAGCGCATTAGATTTATTAAACCCTAGCAGCTTGAAACCCAACCCAAAAGAAACGACTGCCACTCTGGCCGTTGCTCGTTCACGTGCGCGAGCGGCAGAGAGTCAGAGGAAAACGGGGAAGTTCATCAAAGAGTCAGCGATGTTATTCAGAAGCATCTCGCCCCGATGGAAGCCCTCACTCCTCGGAGGCGATGTCAGTGTGTCAGTGTCTGTGAGCTCAGAGACCATCCAGCAGATGATTTGACATGGAGTCTGGTGGCAGCGGCTCTCAGAGCTACTCGCAGACATTTGCAGCGTGGCAGATGTACGCACACCAGCCCACGTCTCTCGCTGGCTTTCTCACTTTATCGTGTCTATTATGTAAAATATAAAACCTAAAGATACTGCTTTAAAGCTCAGGTCATGTTTGAGGTTAATGTCTTGTGCAGCGTGGGCTTATGTCTTCAGCGTGTGAAGACAAGTGTTACATTTGTATCCCTCTAATTGTTTCCGTTTTGTTGTTTTTATATTTATTTTTTTTTTGCTGGAACTATTTTTGTCCTCACAGCCTCTGGCCTGTGATGGATCACTGAGCCACAGAGCTTTGAATCCGGTCAGTGGCATAACTTCACTTAGCCGCCTGCATAGTGTCACTCTGACACCACTGACTACAACTGTGGTAATAGTACCAACACACAGTGACATCATGCTATATGCAGCTGAAGCAAGGCAGGGCTTAACAGTCATGGAATATAGGTGACCACCCTGCTCGGCAGCAACATCCGGACCAACGACAGTACCACCGTGTCTAAGTTCAGGCCAAATGGGGAAGTTTGTTGCCAGAAATGCGTGTTTTATTGGTCCAGATTAGAGGGGCTGCCATCCTATTTCCCTCATTTACATGCTGCAGTTTTGCAGCCAGTGCTGATGATTTGGGGCAAAGAGACAATGAAAATGAGTGTGAATTCTTGGAGTCTGCAGCCAGTCCTGAAACTGCTGAGATAAGAGTCCGCATTTGAGCTACTATGTCAGAACAATGACTGCACACACACAGACACACACACACATGCGCGCACACACGCACACACACGCACACACACACACGCACACAACACACACACACACACACTGTGCCTGTCCGTCTCCCACACTCTCTCCTCACACACGGCAGCAAGAAATTTATGCACTCACCCTCTCTAACCTGAAAACATTGTCTCATTTAATTCTTTGGGTGTTTCTGCCAATGTTGGTATCTATAAAGTAAGTGCTACCCATGCAGCGACTCAAAGGATATTACCCTCTAACAGAGAGGTTATATTTTTACCCGCCTCTGCTTGCTTGTGGAAAGATACATTGTGGCCTAAAGCCATTCAAGTTTGCGGCAAAGCCGAGATTTTTTTTTTTTTACATGGCATTACATTATCATCGGCAGTCCCTGCGTTGTTTACGATTTTCATTTATTTCTCGACATGGACATTTTCTGAAAAAATGACAAAAAGGTATATTCAAGTGGTGTTTGCAGATTTGCATACACTAGAGGAGTCCTGAGCAAATCCTGATTCATTTCAATTGAGTTTTCTCCAAGGTCACACACTGGCCTAGAGGTCATCTGAACTTTCAATCAAAAGGTTTTAAAAACATTTTAAGGATGGAGTTCAGTGACTGCGTTAAGCGTAGCTTAGCATGACTATTCTTTACCGTCACTCTCATCATCAGTCATAAAACTGGAGGCTGTAACCAAGACACCAGCACATTTAATTAGAATAAGGTTATTGACGGCCGGAAATTTTAATGCCAAGGCTCCATATACACTGTATATATTACTGGTCCGGTGAAAAACAGGGACAAACACATGGAAATGTCAAGGGCATTCTGCCAGGATGATGTCTGAGTGGTTTCCCAGCCTGAGTGATGAGATGTGTGACAAACCACTGAGTGACAAAGAAACAGGTTGAAGAGAGACTGAGCAGCGAATGACTCATCCCTCTCCTGCATTCTCCTGAAAGACTCAAATAATTTGCTCTTATCTCTGATTAAATGAGGCAGTCGTGAATGTGGCTCTAAATGTTAACTCGCTCAGGATTTTTTTTTTTTTAAACTTTTTTGGAAATCCATCCTTCAACTCTGAAATTAGTTGTTATTTACACACCTAAACTTGATAGAGATCAATGGAGCTTTGTAAGACATTTGTTAGCCTGAGCTGCACTTTATCTTCACGGGACACCTGCAAAATGTCAACGAGACTGAAGGAAAGTTACAAATGACAGACAAAACAAGTATGGGGCAAACAGCTGTGACCGAACAATGAAAATGTGGCTTGATCGGCCTCACAAAGCCATTAGATTGGCGGTGGAGATTCCTATATTTGTGTGTGGATGGTCCCTGAATTTGAAATACTTTAATAACTCCATCATAACCTACCAGTCGCTGCTCTAGTGTTGTTTTAGAGGTTCTTTTAGGCTTCTCATTAAGCCAGGAACTATGAGCAGAGTCTGAATCACTGCAAGGTGCATGGCACACTGAGGGAGGACAGATAAGAACTGCCCTGTAGGACCTGTGTTCACTTGTTTGCTCAGTCACTGACTATAACTCACATTTTCAACATGCAGCCATGAATGTTATATCACACAAGGTAGAAGATGGCAACCTCACTACACACACACACACACGTACACGAGAAAAAGCATGGGCGCACCTGGCTGGAGGCTGAGCAGATCAGGTAGCCTTTACACACACGCACGCACACACAAAGTGAGCAGAGAAGACAAGAAGGAAAATTTAAGATGACAGTTTGGGAAACTTCTGCATGTCCCTTCACTCAGTCACAGTCAAAACTGGGTTAAGACAATGTGTGGTCTGCAGGGTTAGACAGGGGTATTCACTGTTGTATTATATGAATAATCTTTTGTAATTTATTCCACTTTGTATTCTGTTCCTCAATAATAGTCTACTTCTAACTCCATTGAAGCTGCATCATAGTTTTAGATTGTATAAAGATGGTTTGGAAAGATGCTAACATGCTTACACCTCATGAGGGACACTCCAAACCACTAAGGGGCAACATGTTACCAAATTTTAGCTAGCATTTGGGGAGCAGAGCACTGTGGGGTCTTGAGGATCGGTGGCCTTAATTTTTGCTGACAAATAGCCTTTCCACACACAGCAAGTCACAGTGCTATGCTCACAGCTCTACTGCTAACGTACTCTGCTCCATGGCCAGTCTCAGCTGCAGCTGCACCTCACTGTCTCTCTCGCATGACCCACCTCGCTGAGCCCCTCCCCTACTTGTATTGTTCCTTCACCAGACAAGTGAGTCATAAACGCTGGCTGAAGGGAGAGATTCAAGTCGGGATACGGCTCCCTCCCACTACCGCCTCTCGAGGAACCAAGTGGTATCACTGGACATGATAGATGGTCACTCTCGTCAGCATCACTACAAGTTTAAACATACTGTACAAGTGATAAATCTATTGCATTGTGCTGAGGTAACGCGCTACAAGATGTTTGACAATTCAGATTACTTTTTCATTGTAACGAGTAACATAACAGTTAAATTCTGTAATTCAAGTCATCGGCTCTTTGGTTCCGTTTTTAAATCAGCAATTCGGTGCTGTTGAAATTTTGTCACAGATTAAACCGGTGGCCTGTTATCACATTGTAGTGAAGTTAAAATAATAATAAAAAAAAAAAAGACAAGAGATTAAATGAGCTGGGCAGAACTTCTCCCTCCATGCACCCTTGATCATGTCATGACCAATCAGCATGGTTCAAACCAAGTGTTCGGCTCGCCAGCTAAACAAGCCGCCTGTGCTCTGGTGCGTCAGCTTTAACAATCAATAATGTCACATATAAATAGTAATACTTGCTTTTCTGGAGGAGTGCCTCTGTTTTTCACTGACAGAGCTTTTGTACTTTTTGTAAAGTTTTATTGCAAGATTTCACCTCTTCTTTACTTGGAGCATTTCTACTTTATAGCACCGATGCAGTTACATAGTGTGCAAAACTCATACATGAATTTCAAATGAACCTGTTCACAATTCACCATAATGACTTCCATACTGTTGCAATGCAGCTAAACTAAATAACATAATGGCCGGCTCACTGCTGTTTCTGCTTATCAACAAGGAAAGCTGAAGTTACACCCCCCCACACACACACACACACACACACACACACTCACACACACACACACACACACACACACACACACACACACACACACACACACACACACACACACACACACACACTAAATCCACAACACAATCAAACTAATTTGCAAGGT
>CAAKHG010051602.1:0-17829 GCA_901007715.1 Dactylopterus volitans
TGTGGCCGACGCTTTTCTCTCTCTCACAGACACACACACACACACACACACACACACACACACACACACACACACACACACACACACACACACACACACACACACAAAAGCAGCAGACGAGGACAAGACGAGGCAGCCATGTGGAGATTTAGAGGAAGATGTGCACTAGGGGATGTGAAGTAACTTGGATATATCAGAAACCTACAGTGTACGAACTATTTTATGATGTAACTGGACCTCCTGGTTTTACAGTTAAGAAATTTTGACCATCGGTAATTCATCTGCTTGATGACATTCATGGTGGCTGCTCCAGACGATCTCCATCCTTGTTTGTCCATCTGGTGTGTTTATATGTTTTATATTGTAAAAGTGATTGCCTCTTAGAGGACATTAAAGTTTTTTCTAGGTCCAGGTCTACGGACCCCGACCGGACCCGAGTCTGGCTGTTCCTCTAACCAGCGGCGTCTCCATCGGCCGCCACCGTAAACTCGGCCTTAGCTCGGTCCGAATAGCTCAGCTGGCAGCCGAAAGGCGCGCCGGCTCCGCTGACTCGGATTCTCAGCCGTGACTCGGAGACATGCCGGCAGAAGGGTCGCTCCGCAGTCCACGCTAGCATCCAACGAAAGCACCTGCAGAAACGAATAACAATCAGCTAATCCTCAGCTTATTGAGGATGTTGGAGCGGCGTGGTGTTTTCAGGGACCCGACTCCAGGTCACGTGCTACTCCTGGGACGCTGCATGAGCGCTCAAACTCATTTTCAGGGGTGAGTTTGAGTCATCGTCGCTGGACTTACTGTTTGTTTTTTCTTGCTGCTTAATGTCAATCTGGGCTGGGTTTTTTTTTTTAGAAAAGAAATTTGCCCAGAATGTGCCGTCACATCATTGCTGTTAAACTGCCATGTGTCTTGGTCGAATTAGCCAAACATTTGCTATCAATTACCTTTCATGATAACATTCTCGCTGATGTGTAAACATGCGGAAAGGTTCCTCTGAGGACACCAGATGTACAGTAGAGCCGGCTCTCCGCCATCTTTCAGACGGTGTTTTTTTTTTGTTTTTTTTTGCGAACAACTTATTTTTTTTCATGGTAAAAGCTGTTGTTATTGGCGGTTGTTCCACTGAGACAGTGATGGGACATTCGATTGAAGACGTTGAAGACGAGCTTTTCAGCCCCTCTGTTGACGTTTTAGCACCGCATCGTTTGAAATAGATGGCCGCCTTCGTTCCAACAAGCACCGCAAAGCTGAAATCATGGAACTTTTCTGGGTTTTTAAGAAAGACTAAGAGGGTGTCGTTACAAAACTAGGAGCGCTCATTTTCAAGATAGCATTTTAATCCGCCGACAGGAAGATGAAATCACCTTTTTTTTCCTGAGGCGGCATCTCTGCGCAGGTGGTGTTGTAAAATAATATTAGCAGGGTTTCCTTGGAGGGATCCCTGGGATTAGCCCGGAGTCACTTTGGAATCGTGTGAGAGCCCGTCTGCTCCGAGAGAAAAGGTTTTTTTTTTTTTTTTTTTCTGATTGTGCGGAGACCTGCAGGAAACCAGAAGGGGTTTCAGAATATGCTGCACTTCCACTGCACTCCCATCCAAGCTGTTGTGTTCGGCAAAACCCTGAGAGACAAAACCAAAGACATCTGCGGAAACCTGGCTGGACCCTCGGTATCATCACTGAAATACTACAACTTGCCTTCGGTAATGGAGAACACATGGGGAGTGATGCGGATAGGTGAAGTAAATATGACAGTGGATCCATGCATGAATGATGAATGGGAGGGAATCTGCGGCGCTCCCTGAGTAATCTGTGCGCGGCCACAGCTCTGCTCGAAGGCCCAACTTGTAATGTTCTGGCCGAAAGCGCAAAGCCCAGATCTGACTCATCTTTGCCAAAGCGGAGAAATGTTTAACACACACCCTTATGCGGTGTCATTGCTGTTTTTGCACTGCCAGCATCCTCAACCACTCCGGCCAATCAGGAATTTAAACAAAAAAAAAAAAAAAATCTGATGCTGCACCAATCTCCTCATCAAAGGCGCCATTAACACATTATTGCAATTTCCTGTAACGCATATGTGTCTCTCTGAGTCAGATCTGATTGAATTCCCTCGCGGTCTTCCCTGGCTACTAAAAGGTCAGTCATGGTCCAGGCCATTAACACCAGCACGTGGATGAGTCATGTTTATGGAGTTCCTTCAGCCGCACAGATCGAGGCTCTCACATGACTCGCCGCGGGAGAACCGGCCAGGGATCAGATGAAGACTTTCAGTGACAGCTCAGTGCAACTTCTGGACAACCGAACGTGTTGAAATCGGTTCAGCTGTTTGTTTGCCTGTTTCGCGCAGAGGAGACAGGTGGAATCCTAATAAGTGGAAAAGCTTGGAGTGGTGATGCAGAAGTATTTATTACTGACTTGATTCGGACCATGGAGAATTGAAAAAGCCCATCCCCACGTGTTTCAGTGCAGGGTCATTCTGACTAGACTTCCCGAAGATGGTGAAAAGAAGAGTTCTGATATACTGCAGTTTATTTGTTGTGAAAGCAGCTCAACAAGTTCAACAATTGATGCAGGCCATGTAAACAGCATTCCGAATGTCGCATTTTCTGATCAAGACATGCAGGATATGCTGATAGTATTCTGGTTGAAGAGCAGGTCTGATCTGACCACTGTTGCACGCTCGCGTACATCAGTGTTTTAGTGGCAGTTTGCATTTCTGCATGTAAATTTAATAGGGGTAAGAATATTGCGTTTTTTGGAATAAGACAAGAATAAATGGCAATATATTGTGCACATGGTGGCAGATCTTCCATCTTTATCAATGTGGCTTAAAGCTTCTTGATGACTTGGGTGGCAGCAGCAGATGAACCCACTGAGATCAAACTAGTCATATACAATTGCAACAGTAATGAGATCATAGCTTTTTAACCGATGGTAGCACCTAACTTATTTTCTCTCCTTGAAGCTAACAGCTGTGCTGTTTCAGCGCGGCTCTCGCTGTGATCAGAGCCCGGAACTCTGGTGTCTCTTTTAGGAGTCCGTACAATAAATCCATAACCACAGATCCCGCACTGAACGTCTTCATATGGTATTCATTTTACAATGGCGGATGCTAGGTTGCCATATTAGTTTTCCCACAGTCTCTTGACGAGTCATAGGCTTCGCTGTCAACTTGACCACCAATGGGAGGCTGATCCAACTACGCAAGTGTGTTTGAAAATGCCAGCAGCAACATAATGGGTGGAAGTGCATGGTGGTTGACGCGGTCCAGTATATCTATCAATCAGCAACCGAAATGCCGAAGGGAGGAGAGTAAATCCAACAAATAATGTGATTATCCCACCTAAAACCTGTGAGGGTTCACTGAAAATGTGTGAACGTTTTGTAAACTTTAAAACTTTTTGTTTCACAAGACTTGAGAGAACAATTTTAGGCAGCAAAAAAAAAAAAAACAATACCAAAAGGAATAAGTCGAGGTGAACCAAAAATTGGAAAAACAGCTAGGTCTCAGAGGGGTTAAATCTGCACTGCCTAGAAGCAGCTTAACAGGCCTGTAAAACCACAAACAAAACCTCTGTGTGGGAAGAAGGTCGAGTCATGTGCAGCCCGTGTTACCTAACCACAGCGCCCAGCCTCTCGCTGTTACTGGATATGAATATATCGCTTCAAAAACAATCAGAAGTTACCTTTTTCCCCTTTCTCTGGTCACAAAAAGGTCAATACAGAGAAAGAGAGACAGGGAAGGTTGGAGGGATACATGATATGCTGTCGGTCCCACGCCAGATTTCTCATGGTGAACACCTTAAACCACAAAGTAACCAGGACAAAGTTAAATAGATCGAGGGTCTGTTTCGGCAAGCACGTTGTGTAACAAGCCCCTGAGATGGAATCGCAGCAAGGACAGCCCAGAAGGAAGGGTTAAGCCCATAAACCAAACAAAAGGATAATGGGGGGGTTTGTAGAAGACAAAATCAGCGCCGTAAGGAATCGCTGTGCGTCTCCTTTTTTAGAAACATTCTTCCTGAGCGCAGTTCTTCAGGATCTTTACGCTCCGAGTGTGAACGTCAAAATCAATTCGTAGATGTAAGGAAGAGCCTCGTGAACCCAAACAAACCTCAAACTGCAGCGGCGTTTGGCTCGGAGTGGAAGTCACGGCAGATGTGCAAAGAGTCAAATTAACTCTGACTGAACAATGGGAAAGCCGGAGGGGTTGAGAAACCAACTTCTGGCAACTGCGGCTTTGCACCTGTAATTGAAGATCTGCCAGCAAGATTCGATTCAAACTCAGTCATATGTCAAGTGATGCTGTGATATACAAACCTGCAATGATCAGCCAGACCTTTAAAATCACTGACAGGTTTATCATAAATACAACACGATACAAGTGCCCTGCTGTCAAGAGGGTCATAATTTTTTTTTTTTCTTTTTTGGAATGTTTTTACTGCATCGTTTTAGAGAGGTGTTTATTTCAACAGTCATTCTGGAGGCTGCACTTTTGGACATTGTTGACTCACTGACGTGTTCCTAATATTTTGCCCATCCCTTTTCTATGAATTTGGGTGACAGGCTATCAGGAACACCTCCTAGTGTAACTCATTGGTGGTCAGCTGGCTCACAGATTGCAGCCAGGATGATAATTAGAACATACACATATTCCATAAAACCGTGTTATAGCCCTCATAAAGGGAGGATTTATCACCAAACTGTTTTATTATGATATCTTACCCTAACCGTGGTAACCTTTGCATTGTGTAGGCACCCGTACACTTGAATAGGATGCAAACATGTAACTTCCCTGTCAAAAACCAGACAGTTTAACACAGCAGCAATGTGGAAAGAGATTTTAGAAGGTGCAGAATGCGGTAATTGTAACAGGAGTGAAGTTTATGCTGCGTAAACACATTTTGGTGGTCTGGTGAGTACTTCCAGCAGGATAAAGGTCTACGCTGGGCTGATGTAAAGTGCGCGCATGGTGATTAAAGAACACATCACAGCACAGCTTGGCCCGTTTCCGGGTGTTTGATTGTTTTCAAAGGCTCAGGCAACCCTTTCCACTCAGCAGCCATCTTGGTCATGACTTGACGCAGGGCTGACAAGGCCAGGATCCTGTCTGAGCGGGCTGGGGAAAAGCCACGAGCGTACAGCCGCCGCTCGGGTCTGATTAAAAAAACCGCGTCGTCCCAAAATAAGGATGAAAACATCGCTTTCCGTTGGTCATGCACGCCTCCACCGTCAGCTCATTCGATGATTTTACAAAACTCGTCAAGCAGGCTGAGAGCAGGTGACGATCACGTTTTGGCGTTGTCTTGCTTTTTTTCCCGCTCTGGTGGTTTCTCTCGTGCTGTCAACATGAACACGCTAATTTTTGCGTTAGCATGGTACATTTTTAACGGAGTGAAAAAGAAAAAAAATAGACGCAATTAACGCGGCTGCCAAAGAAAATCATTAGAAGATGGAGGGCGCAAATGTGCTTTTAAAACAAAACACAAAAAAAAAACAGTAGAAGAAGAAGAAGAAACCTGTGACCTATGTGAGGACGTGTGCCAAACCAAACCCTTTTGGGCTGAGGATGGATGAGGGTGAGGTTGGAGTTTTCGGTGGAAAGTTTAGCTTTAAAAAGTTGCCTGATGAATATTTGGAGCAAACCAAAGTGACCTGCACTGTTTTGTAAAGCCAAACCAGTCACCCCAAAGCAAAACATCGGCCTGAAGCTTTGGCTCGGGGGGCCACGGCAGGCTGCGTCATAGGACTGTGGTACTTGTGGGCTGATGACCAAACCTGTAAGTGAGAAGATAAAAATAACGCGTTGGCTAATTGGACAGTTTAAAACTGCCAACCGATTAACAGAGCAGAAGGCCATAGACTGAGAGAAACCATTCCAATTTAAGCATTTAAATACATGTAACATCCATTACTACAAGCTCCGGTCTGAGGAAGAAAAGCGATTAATCACGATTAGTCGCGGCAAATTCCGCAATTAATTAGTTAACCGTCTCAATCGGTCAACGGCGCCAGTTTATCGGGAGACTGCGAGCACCTGCCCCGTCCTGCCAGCAGTTGTGTACTGTCATAAATCTCGGCTGTGCGCTCGCGCCAAGCATCAACACCACCGGCTTGATCCGTGTCCCAGTTCAGCAGATGATTGGCTGTTTGGGAGTGGCGCTTGAGATGTGTCATATAACTGCCATCGTTTGTGTTCGGGATTCTATAAATGGTTTCTCTCCGACAAGTCAACTCCGGTTCCGCCATCATTTCCTTCCATCTCCCGTCCTGTAAATCAGATGAAGCAGAGAGAGATCACTCATCACCACTCATGTGGGACCGCGGATTTTCCAACCTGGCAGAAGCTCCCAGGTATTTGCTTTTCAGTGCAACATTTGGTTCCATTTGAATATGTTTGAGAGCAGAAGCCAGAGCCTCCAGAGCCTCTAAATCACTGCTCAGCGGACATGTAGGGCTGAGGACGGGGAACAAATCACAAATCACCCGACATCGAAATGCTCCATTCTTGATTCATCCTAAAAGTAGCGCACAAAGCCGCGACTCTTCAGCGTCAGTGCGAAAAAAACTTTGAGACAGAAAATTTGATTAACCCCGTCAAAATGGCCAAACTGCCAGTAAAAATGAAGTGAGCTCTTAATCAGTTTAAGTGATTGAATTTCTATTAGATTACTGGGCAGCATTTTTCCCCCGGAATCATGTCAAATGTCAGCATGTGATTTTCTCAAAAAAAAAAAAAAAAAAGGGTGGGAGGAATCAATACTGTGCCTACGACTGTGAGACAAAACGATGAGAGAGATCCGAGATTCTAGCAACCGGCTTTGGTCTCTCAGTCATTAAAAAAAACAACAAAAAAATGTTTGTATGTTTTATATAAAACTACAACAGGATCTAATTTGTTTGACAGGTTCTGATTAATCTTGAGTTTGTTATTTCCATAACTGCAGATGACTCCTAATCGACTCGTGGCTCTGGAAGTGGACTTTCCTTCCAAACCGAAACTGAGAAGAAAAGACCCTTGTTGTTCAGATGAAGATTTATTACGCCATTAAAGAATAGCGAATAATCTTCCAAAGAAGATTGCGGCAATTACTGTAAATTACAGGGTTACTGCGCTGAATTTTGATCGGGCTTCGCCACGTATATGTAAACAGCAAGCGAGGCCCATCATGCATCAAATTTGTTTTGACTGAGGAGGATGAACTAATCAATACTTATCTATGGGATCTCCAAATTGCACCAAAAAAAAAAAAGAAAGGGTATTTCATATTAGTCAAATTCCAAGACGATTAGATGTTGCAGTGAGAGGACCATTCGGTTTATGGTGGAACTGATGTGCTGACACACACAGCGGGTGGAGGTGCCACCAGGATCATCTGTAGCGGTGAACATGGAGGCGAGCAGACGGCCGTCGTCTGTGAAATCCATCACTGATAGGAACACAAGTATAAAACTCCCACTATCATCCTCTTGGAATGTTCCTCCCACTTGAATGAAGACCATTAGGCCATGTCACATCGACCCCTCACACACACACACACACACCCCCAACCCTTCATTCAGCTCAGTCCCAGGAAAAATTACTCATGTCATCCCGCGCAGGCCTTCAACACATTCATAGTGATTCAATTTCAGATGTTTTTTTTTTTTTTTTTCTTTCGTTAGTTTTTATGACATGCGAAATTCCTTCACAGATTTTAAATACATTCTCTCGGGCTAATTTCACCTTGACCCTGTGACGGAAACAGCAAGTCAACACAGCACACGTCACCATGAACCGCACGTCCGCTAAACCTGAAGCGAACAGTTAGAAACTCAACGGTGACCTCAGCGCGAAGCTGTGAAAAAGCCTCCAAATAACCAGCCAGGGACGTGAGGACCTGCTGCTGCTGCGCCTGGAACCTCCACTTTCTATGTCTTGACTGCAGCATTACGGCTGGAGTTAGGATTGTTTTCTCAGCCGAAAAGGGAACTGTGGGAGGTTTTAACTCGGGTCTTCTGGTGCCATTATTGTGGAGGGGACGCCCGCTTCTTCCCCAACTGGAGGCGAACCTGAGCAGTTATTCAACCTGCGGAGGGGAAGCCTCCGCAGCCGGATAAGTTATGAGGAGTGATAACTCAGCCGAGGTGTGGTGTGCCTGATAGCCTCGAACCCTCAGACGAAATCCAACTGTCGATGGTTCAGCCATATTTTAGATTTGTGAAGTGTGTGACGCTCAGGTTCTCAGTTTCTGGATGAATCCCGCAAGAGGAGGCTGATGAGAAACTGGTCTGTCCGTCACTCTCGCATCAAAAGCAAAAGGACCATGAAGCGCGCGACGAGCGATTTATGGTCCAAGCGGATGAATGCTAATGACTATGGAGGGCCTCTCGTGTTTCCTCGCGCGCCACGGTCCGCTTGCAGTTATACCCCGCCACCAGCTGAGACCGCGAGAAAAAAACGTAATCTCCCTGTCCGTGTCAAATGTGCCGTAAGCGCTTGTCACCCGCAAAGGAGAAAATCGCCGGTGACCTCCTGACTTTTCCTCCAGCACCACCATCAGGCTCAAACACCGTCTAGGCTCGAGTCTATTGTGCAGATCTGTCAACGTTACAAAGGTACAAAGACAAAATAATTGGCCAGATGTTTTTTGGTTTTTTTTTCTCATGGAATCATCATTTCCAGGATGATTCACCATCATTAAAAACAAAAGTTCAAAAGATGCATTTTCAACCTATTTAGATTTTTTTTTTTTTTTTTTATGTGTTACAAGACACATCATGCACACAATGAACCATCAGCGTCATGGCAGGGGATCTCTGCTTCGGATCTACAGCCGAACCCGCAACTGTCACATGATAACGATCTCCAACAACTCCCTAAAAGCCAAAATGCTAATCATGGTTACTCAGGATGTTGAAATAAGTTTAGAATGTGGCGTGCCCGGACGCTACAAAGCAGAGGGAGACGTTCGCGAGCGAGCCAGCGAACTCAAAGCTGGGAGGGGGAATTTGTTGCACTGCAGAAGAGTAGTGGTGAGCCATTCAAGGGATTTTTTTCAATAAAAAGTTTATGAATATGTCATAGAAGCAAGTCCTTCGATAGTGCCACAAACTTTTCATAATTTATTAATGAGGTGGCAAACAGCATTATTTACGCATGCTGCAGGGCTGCCAAATAGTCGTCCACCAAAATTGCTGTCCTGGACAATATCAGCATAATTAACAGCGGTTTATTTGTAGAATGCCTTTCTTTGTCAGTGATGAAAAACCTGTAACTCTCTTGAGAGAAGTCAGCTCCAACTTTTGTTGTATTTGCAGGATCCTGAATGCGGAGCCCGTCTTGGCGGCACAGTCGCGCAGTTGAGGCTCACGGGGCAGGACGGAGCAGGAACAGATGAAGCCTCACCACAATAACGGGACGGTGCAAATCAAACCACATTCGCAAGCGCAAACTTGTTGAGTTCTTCAGGACCAACGAATGTCAGCTATGCAGGCGGAAGGAGGTGAGCGCCGGGAGCAGATCAAGGTCAGCAGAAGTATAACTTGCGAGAGAGAAAATGTTTAAAACCTTTTGGGTTTTTTTTTTTTTTTACCTTTTTAGTGGCTTTTATCGGACTTGACTTCTTAAGATGCATATTTTAGGGTGACCATTGAAAGTGCGGCCCTGGCTATTGTCTGGAGGCATTACCAAGATGGCTAACGAGCGACAGGAATAGTCGCAGAGGGACTTTGTGAGACAGAGAGATTGATAGTTGGAATGCAATTTATTTTAATCACAGAGTCACAGAAAATACTGCTGAAACATGGTGTAGAATATTTGCTGTCAAGTAAAACTGTAGAAACCCCAGTTAGACTGACATCATCTTTACACTTTTTCTGTCCACGTAAGAATCTCAACTCATGACTCTCAAGTAGCTTTACACGATTACCTAAATATCTAAATAATAACAAACTCGTATATTAATTTCCTCTCATAAAAAAAAATAAAAAAAATGAACGAGAGCATGACCCTGGCTCACACATATTTCTCCTTTTCTTTTTCCCACAACAGCAGGCGTCTCCCCCTGCCCTCGCCGACATTCACAGACGGCTCTGCGAGCTGAGTCACCGAGTCATGGGGGTTCACAGGTCATCATGGCGGCTGCTCTGCCAGCTGCTTTGGCCTGGAGGGGGAAATTTGAGAGGACTTTCTCAAGTTGCTGTGCGAGGAAAGAGTGACACAGCACTATGCTGACCCCGAGAAGGCGTTTTCTGCTCGCCGGCCTGTGGGGAGTGAGGCAGTGAAAGGCCCACGCCATCACCCACATAAAGGCCCAAATGAACTCCATCTGCAAGGTCTGGGTGCTCGTCCAGCCTGCTGCCTCACACTGTCTCCTCTCTCATGGCTTTGAGGTTGTTGTTTGGTTGGTGTCACGACCTCCAGAGGAAAGAAAAACATATGAAAAAGGACACTAGAAATTTAAAAAAAAGGGTAATAATTAAACCACAAGCTTTACTTTTAAATCCAGACCCAAAGTATTCAAGAAAATGAACAAACAAAAGGGTTCGGAAGACCCCGGCGCCGGGCCAACCACGCAGCGGGCTCCTGCTCCTGCCGCCTACACTACCTAAAAATAAAGACTTAACCGAAGATAAACAAAGTCCAATAAGGAGACTGCTGCTAACCTCCAGCGCAAGCGAGCACGACAAAGTGAAATGAGAAAACCCCAGCAACTAAGAGTGGTGGGAGACGGGAGAGAAACCCCAGCTCAGGGAGGAGAAGAGGAAGAGGAATCCTCTCCACACACGCAGCTGTCCGTCTGTGAACCCCTTACGCAAACACACACACGCACGCGCACACACACACGCGCGCGCACACACACACACACACACACACACCAAGCGATGATTGCACTCAGGTGTTCAGCAGAGAGGGAGGGGGGAGACGAGTGACAGAGAGAGAGAGAGAGAGAGAGAGAGAGAGAGAGAGAGAGGACGAGATAACACACAAGGGCCCATGCAACAGTTGGCAGGATATTACTGCAAAATTATGATTTATTTACTGTGATGGATTTCGACGGTAGTTGGTTTCACCCCCCCCTCCCCCCCTATCAAACCCGACCCCCACATGTAGATGGGTGTGTTATAGAGCAAAATCTATCTCTGTGTTTCAGCGCCGTGTCACCAACGGTCACCATGCATGCTAACGCATAGGACATCTGCATCTATCGGCGCATTTCCATTACATGGTACCGGCTCAACTCGCCTCGCCTCTGAGATGTTGACATATTTTAAAGCCCGTTATTGAGACCGTAATTTGTGATGCTGTTGAACCGGTTATACTGAGATGTGTCCCGCTCATATGCATGAGGGAAGCAAACGTTTAGGGGCAGCTCTCAGTATAATCCAGTACAGGTTTGCTTTGTTGCTGGAGATACAATGAACATCAGCAATGGGGGAGGGTAAGTTCAGAAACGTCTGTGCCTGGACCAGTAACGCAGTTGAAATAAGCCCTGCTGAAACTAACGTCAGTATAAGGACGTTATCGCGGTGGAAAACATAAATTGGGAGTTGTTTTTTTTTGCCAAGTAACGGTGACACCTCACCAGCGGTAAATCAAGGAAGGATACGTCATGACTGGTCGTCAGCACGTCCACCCTTGAAGGATTTTTCTAAAATGCAGTTCCTTCAAAAGGGGGGTCAGAAGCCAAAGAGGCTGGGCACCGCTGATATCGACAAATCTGCAAGCAAGGCATCCGGGATCACAATCGCTTTAAAAAAAGAAATCAGTCCTTTTTCTTTTTCGGACGATCGTGTGAAAACGCTTTCACTGGTCTCTCACCCGTGCACAGTTGCCTCGCGGCTATCATTTTAGCAAACGTCTGACCGGTTTTTATTGCACAACAGGAGGAACTGCCAGATCCCGGAGAACACGGGGGACATTTCACAGCAGTCCGACAAACACCGCGTTCTGTTTACTTATCAGATCAGCTCTCCCACACAGCACCGGGACTGGCTGCTCGCGTTCCTGTTAGAATAGGCACGCTGACAGATCACAAAGTGTTGGTATTTTCATTTTATTATGTGTTTGGAACAACCGTTTGCATCAGTGCAGGGGTTGCCTGAGTGTGAACATTAACAACATGTGCTGGTACAAAACTCCTCCATCCAAGACACGTAATGTACAGTGGTGGGTCACTCGGGTTGAGCGTTGGACGCGATCGTCCAAGATATGGGCTTTTTTTTGATGAGGGTGATGATTCATTTATGCTGATGAATTCCAGACCAATAAAGTGCGAGGAACACAAACAGTGGTATGAACTTGGTGACCTGCATCATTGTATGGATTTGTTGGCGTCGGAGCGCCTGAGAAAAGTTCAGCGTGGCAACCGTAACTTACCAAGGTCAGCGCCGTGCCGCAGGAGGGCACGCGGGCGCAAACCCCGCCTTCCTGGCCTCGGCCTCAGCAGTCTGAGGAGATCACATGATGACGCGCGCTCTCAGGTTCACTGTTTGTTTCCCAGCACCGCGAAGCTGTTACACAAAGACACAAATGTGGGCGGCTGAGCTAAGAACTCCTGTACATTGTTGTCACATTTGTCATTTTGAGCCACTAAAAGTGCATTTGTACTTTAAAGTGAAAAACTTGCTGACACACATGCACATCTTGCATCGTGCCTTGTCCCATTTTTGTTTATATTGAAGCGTTTAAAAATTGCGTACAAAGGTTCTAACTTGCAGAATGTCGAGAGGGAGAGACAAACCCACGTGTTGGATAACCATGCAAATGTGGCTGGTGGCTGGTCGCTTATGACAGTCGTAACATTGGTACACTGAAGCTGTCGCCATAGTTACATGAGCCGCGCAGTACTGAAGGCGGGTCCATCAAGCAAAGCAACTAGCAGCTACATGAGCTAGCAGGCATAGCAGAACCTATCAAGAACAATCGGAATGCAAAATACAAGTAACTAGCTGAGTTTATTTCAAATGCGTATGAAAGTTTACAAACTTACTTGAGGTTGGTAATTGGAAATGTTTAAATATAAATAATGCAAAAAGGAGTTCATTGAAATGCAGTGACTGTGTAAATCACATGACTCATCAGGAAACCTCCTCACCCTTAGTGCTTTTTCAGAAATGGTGAAAAATGGCATTGGAATCATTGCATTTCTTTGTCTCCCCATATTAAACACTGCAGAAAATAGCAGACATGAACGAACAATTACAAACTGTCAAACTGAAGACTTCTCTCCATATTTCTCTCATTTGATGTCGAGCGTGACTTATTTTGTTTCCACTTTTTAATCTTCTCTCCCTCTACTGTTCACCAGCAGGCATTTTGGTGTTTTTTGTGACAACTAAGAAGTTGAGTGAAAATTAACATACTTTTTTTTTTTTGGGGGGGGGCGGGGGGCTACTGAGAGTCACAAGATGTGACGTGTTCAAACCGGCCGTGGAGGTGAAGCCCGGCTCACAGCCCCCCTGCATCAGCCAATCGCCGCGCCAGCTCACCATCAGCGGACCTCCCTCTATGTGCTTGCAGCTGGAAAACGTCATTAGCGGCGCTCTACTTAAACTGCTGAATCTGCCCATATCCACTCTGCCTCACAACCCACCTCCACTCCAGCTGCTCCTCTTCAATATGTTTGACCAATCAGTGTCATTTCTGTCGTCACCCATGTCGGCTCTGCTCTGAATCCCACAGGGGGTCTTTTGCAGCTGCCACCTTCCCTGCTTTAGTCTTTCAATAAAGGCTCATGGGAGGACAGGGAGGTCCCGGAAAAGAGCCATACTGCCAAATATAAGTATAAATAAAGCTTTCTTTGACAAGGTGGTCCCGACTGAACTAATCATTTCATTCAAGATACACTTTGATTTGGTTGAGGTAACCTCTGTAGCTTGGGATTGGGCTCGTGGACTTTGGCACCGTGTCACCAGCCTCAAATCAAGAGAATCATTCCGCACCCACCATTTCCCCCCAAGACCCTTGCAAAAGTGCTCATTTGATTGCAAACATTTAAACACTTCTCAACGCCGATTTGCAATGAAGGCGCAAAAGTAGCATGTCTAATAGAGTGTTGGAACTAATGATTTATATGGCAGTTTGTGTTTGGAAAAACCTGCCGCTCCAACGCTTGCTCGGTGCTTGCAGGCATTTTTTTTTTTTTTTTAAAGCTTCTTACATTCAGCAGCTGAAGACAAGCATGAGGACATATCACCTCAACGACCATCGTGCAACTTTAAAATGTGACTTTCCTTTGGTGTGTCTGCACTTACAAGTGTAAGTGATTAGCGAATACAACATCTTTGCCTTTGTGTGTCACACTGGACTGCTGGATCTTGCTGGACTGCACCGACGAGCAGCTGCTTTGAGGAGTCTGATATCTTAAGAGGGAAACTAGAAGCAGGACTCTTTATTTCTGCCTCATTTGGCATTTAATGCTATTAAACCTCGCTGGGCTCAAAGAAATGGAAAAATGAGGCAGAAATAAGTGAGTTCTAATGGAAGCAGATGGACCATGTCAAAAACTGGGGATGATTTATGCCAATGAAATATTTCATGACTGCCTGGAAGCAGTTAAACATTCCCCAGGAGAGTAAATGACACATGTAAACTGGTTAACATTTGGAGGAAAACGTGGAATTAGCGAGGCAACAAACAAGCTGATTCACACGCATGCTCACAGATTAAGTGGAAGATTTAAAGGGATTTTTACTCATATCAAAATCACACTGCTTTATAACATCCAACCACACGATCCCATGGATGAGTTTTACCTCATTAGCTCTCTAGTCACGATAACAAGGCCTCTGAGACCACCCTCGTCTCTGGACAAATACACCATCCCTGCTCACGCCTCCAGAAGTTCAGACATTTCGCAAACACCGGCGACACTGTTGTGGGATAGGCAGAGAAAACACTGGTTGGCCTTCAACCAGTCAACTCCGCAGCTGTGCGCTGCGTGTGACGCTTCCTGCAAAAGAGGGCAGAGCTGTGAAAGGGGGTGGAGGAATTTCAGAGGCTCTCCGGACTTGCAAAATAGACGAGTTAACCATGAGAACGGAGCGCTCAGCGGCAGCGATGTGGACGGGCTGCATGCGGTAGCGGTGGAGAAATCCTTCACTTGAAGAACTCTGGTAGTTTTTCGGCCTCATGGGTCAAAATGATGAATTGGAACAAAACGTATTGTTTCGGGGGGGGGGGGGGGACACGACCGTCACTCATGAGGGGAAGTTGTCCGCCATCAGGGCTGCGTTTTTGCTGCTACTGAAGTCTCAGGCTGTTTTCACAAATGCCTGAGAGCGTCGGTGTGGGACCCCCGGGGAGATCAGTGTGTTGACCTTTAACAGGGGTCTCACAGGAGGTGACGTGACATGAGTTGTGGGAGGAAGTGCGGCGAGCGGCGGAGTACAAACGGAGTTAAGTTACAGAAGGTCTCACTTGGTGCCCGAGTGAGCGACGGCCTATTTCGACGCTGGACAGTTGCCCTCTGCTCTCACTCAATATTGAACAGACTGGAATGATTTGAGCTCCGGTTTATCAATTTGACCCAGACACATGAGAATATGGGGCCCAGGTCCAAAAAAAAACGGCAACACCATTCTGTAGATATGGCAGTTTTATATCACTCATTATTTTTAACCTTCTTAAATAAAGTATTTAGATTGCACTAAAAAGTATAAGTAATTTTGTTTAAACAGTATGCTGATCTTAAGCTTTAGCTATAATAATTACCATGTTCACCTTTTTAAATTGTGTATGTTAGCATGAGCTAATTGGCAATAAACATGACAAGCACAGCTGGGGCTTTTGGGGGGTTTGGCAGATCAGGAGGTAGAAAACGACCGTAAAATGAAAATTTCCTACTTTTATTCGAATGCTTTTCTGACAACGGCACAAACTGAGCAGTCGAAGGGTCATCAAAAGTTATTTACGGCGTGTTCAGTGGGATAGCTCGGCCCATACCAGAAAGGTTTTTAAGATTGGTGAGCGTTATTACAGTTGGAGGAATCAGAGTCTTGAGCGCTTAAAGATACTGGCAGCGAGGGATCAAGTTTGATTTTATCTTCGAAGCACAGTAAAATAGTTTCATGTTTTGTTTCCTGTCTGGGAACCATTTTGGTGGCAGACAATGGACCAAATTAGTCCTCAGCCGCTCTGAAAAGGATCATGCTGTTTGAACTCAACAACTGGACCGCCGAACCAGAGGAGAAATAAAGAGGAACTCCAACTCAAATAACAATAAATTTGTCAGGCCCTCATGGCTTAATATGTCAAAAACATTAACATTAGTTCCAAAAACCATTTCAAACACTTATATTTGTAGAAAGTGCCGATGCTTTGGTCGCGGTTTGGTCCGGTTTGGGGACGTTAAACGGCTGGTTGGACCACGGTGTAAGTTATGCACATACCTTGATGGAGATATAAAATACGTCAAACATGGTGGTCAAAGCAGTTGCACACAGATGCACAGAGGTGCCTTGTTCATGCATCAAACACCCAACATTATAACATTATCACGGCGTTGCTCTCTGACGGCACTGGACGAGAGTAAGTTCCTCCCACAGCCTCAATTGGAAGCAATTTTTTTTATCATTCTGAAAATATTACTAACTGCTGATGATCCTGCCAGGATTTGAATATGTGTGTTTCGGCGAATATTATGTAAGCTTTATGTCATTTAAGCCGAGCAGTATTAGCCTATACTGTTAATAACGCCTGTAATAACAGTGACAGTAACTTATACCCTGCCTTCAGTGATACATCGAGAAATGTCATTTATTGCAATTTCCGATAACATAGCAGGATTTTTTTTTATCTCCGACATCGTTATAATTATCTTCTTGCTGGTGTAAGTCCACAGAGGCGCCCATCAGTAGGCCGAGTAACGTTAGCCATGGCATAGACGTGTTATTCCAAGGAAAAGAATGCGAGGTCTTTCGTGGCAAGTAAAATATTTTCACACCAAGTGGGTAAAGTAATATCGCCAACGTTATTTATTTTTCATTACTATCACGGCGTAGCCGCTCTCGTTGGAGGTCAGGACATGGAAGAGGTAGACGCTCGTCATCGGGGGCAGATCGGCCTCTGCTGCTGACAGACTGGAATAATGTAGCGCGGCTCCATCCAAGCCGCCCTGTTTGTTTCCCGTTAACTAAGCAAGGCCGAACACCAGATCGTTTTTCAGCACACGCAGAACGGACATGAGGGAAACTATGAGGACATGTTAGCCGAGTTTGACCGAAAGCACGCTGAATTAGAATGGCTAACTGCACCTTTAAAGGGGAAAATTGACAACAAAAGCTCCTTTTTAACAAGGTCAGCTGGGGAATGGCTTGGCTCCGGTTCTCACATATTCAAAGGGGAGTGCTGCGCCGCTGTTGCTCTTGGCATGTAATGCGATGGAAACCTACTGTCTGCATGCTGACTGAATATTTGCTCTTTTGAGGAGTCAACCCCCCTTCAAGTTCAAAAGGACTATTTCATTCCTTCCTCAAGTTTTGGTCGAAAAAGCCAAGAATCAAAGCCAGTCTGTTCTAATGGGTGACCGCCTCGGGCCATGCAAATCATATACATTTGTGTCTGGTTTCCGTTGTATAGCGATTCTCCGTTCTGCACCAGAGTGAAGCCAAGCAAGGCTTAGATACATCATGATATGACAATATACCGGAGGGATGTGACTTCCTTTTTCCCTCACTTGATTGTTTAAAAAGTTGGAGCATTGCATTATCTAAATGCTGGTTTAGTGCCGGTTCCATGCTGCCAAAAAAATGAAATGCAGCTGAGGACTCCTTTTGGAGTCAGAAAAAAAAAAACCAGAAATAATGGCATGTAGCGAATGCATGAAAAGCTTTATTACGATCGGTCTTC
>CAAKHG010051602.1:17849-40058 GCA_901007715.1 Dactylopterus volitans
CCCACATTGGTCAACCTCTGTCATTATTCCATTGTAGCGAGAAACCGCCACAAAATTTTGGTCTAAAGACACTATAGTATTACACAGTGATCAGTAGTTTCTTATAAAATTCCTCAGTGGATCCAGGTGACAGTCTGCCACCACTGCTGTGTCTTTTGCAATTTTTTTAGTTTCTAGCAGTATTCATTTTAATATTTGGGAAACAAATATGATTCCTTTTTAACTCGTTGGCAACTACTCGCCAAAGCCAGTGAAAAAATACCACGTTGAACAGATCTAACACAAAAATTTGACACCCCCCCGCCCGACACCGTCAACAAACAGGCAGAAAGCGGCAAAGGGCATAAACCGTTGAGAAGTGAAACCGGAGTAGCTAATTCCAAAGTGTAACGTTTATATATCAAAACCAACAAAACGTGTGTTAATTTGTAAACTTTACCTTGACAGGGCTTTGAATGAGCATATTCTTTCAATCAGGCATCCTTGGACGGCTCGTGTCGTGCCGCTGGATGCACATTGCAGCGGGATACATGTTTTCCCCGATTGTGAAAACTTTCCAAGTGTCTCTATGTTCCACTGCATCTGATCTCGATTATTCAGCTGTCATCTCACCAGCTCTCATGCTGGTGGGTTTTTTTTCCTTCGATGCTCCCCGAATGTCCAAATGAAATTTCACTTTTTCAGTCTCTGATTATCGCTTTTAGATACCAGCCTCGCTCATCTCATGTGTTGCCTAGTGGCCACGCCGGTTCACCTCTGCCATGGTATTTCATTCCTACGAGACGCTGAACATTTAGGCTGCTTGACCGGTGGCGTTAAATGAAATGTAAGTTGTTATCCACAAATACGCAAGGAAAATGCCTTACAGTGTTCTCTAAACGTTTACTTCGGTATGCCACGCCAGAGTAAACCGAACATGTGAAACGCCTTGCCGGTATTACATCACATGTCGAGATATGCGGACAGTTTGAGAATCTCCATACCTTCTATAACTGCACTTTAATAGGCAAAATATTACCCTTTATGACATGAATGATTCATCGTCCCGCTCCGGATTTATATAGTGACCATATGTCTGGCGGCTCTGCTTTGCACTACAGAGACTCACCTTTGGCAGGTGAAGATCTCCATAGAGAGATCAGTAGTTTTTGTACTGTAACCTCAGATTGCAGATTCTATAACTGTACAACTCTGGACCTCCACTCTCTCCCACTGTAATAAAGTGAAGCCAAAATATTTTGGATTTGGATGCCGCGGTCTTGCGCCGTTGACATTATTTGGAGCCTGAATCTGTGCAGCGGTGACGAGGAAGTGGGGCTGCATCCACGTCAATCACGCATTATCGCTTTTTCATGGTTTGAAACAGACAATAATGATTATAGAAAGTCAGTCTTACATGTTGTCTCAGCTTTCTTTGGAACATTTCCCGAGCAGCTCACTCACAGCAGCTGTCAATCATGTTGGCTTAGCCCTTTAGTAGCATAAACAGACTAACTTAAAACCCATCTTGTGATAAAAATGGATAACTGAACATATAGTGGTGTGACAAGAACTTACTAAAATGACAGACACCATCTTGCAGAAAAATGTTTCTGATTTATACTCTTGAGTACTGAACTCTGCCCCATCCATTGCATGGATTATGAGCAGTACTGCAACCCGCCACCAGGGCGCAATCAAGATGTTCTGGCCTCACTCATGAGAAGCTGTCATGCCGTGTATGCATTTCTGTGGTCAGCCAATGTGATGTGACGCCAGCGTCTGACATGTGCATCTGCTGTGTGACAGTAAAGCGAAGTCATTGTCATTATACAATGAATGTAAATGTATAATGGAATTTCAAAGTAAGAATGGAGGGTTGGTCCTGAGCCGCTGCGACTGATTGCGCCGCCACATCGGGCCAGCCTAGCCTGATATGCCTTACATGCATGTTTTTGGTGGTGGGAGGAAACACAGGAAGGCCCTGTTCCAGGTGGGAATCGAGCCCAGGACCTTCTTACTGTGTCTTATTGTGCTCTGAGTCCTTTCACGAAGTCCTCATATAAAGCCGTGACTCATTATCCTCTCTTGTGGAATTGGTGCCACTGTATCGCAAGATGAGCCGGGCCAGCTCTTGCTTTTCTTGCATTAGCTACCAATTGTTCCTTTAATTTGGGAATTGAATGGCACATAAGTAAACAGATGCCGCTGCCATGAAAGAGACATTTTGCCTTTTATTTTTATAGGGGCGGAGGGGAGTTAAACATGGAGTTAGCAAAGCTCTATAACAACCACAGCCTCTGGAAAAGCTCACTTGAAACTCCTGCCACAAAGTGATCACAGATGCACGCTGGATTGTCAACAAAACCCGAAGAAATCGGCAGACAGAAACCATATGGGGTAACAGTGAGGATGGTGTCGCTCATCACCGAAGACGCTCTTTTATGAGGGAAGCATGGAGTGATTAGCTGCGGTGGAAAAACCTACGCAGTGGCACCGCGTCGGACAATGCCATGCAATGACGTTCAAAAACAAGTGTTGGTTTCCCGAGAAAAGCCACATCACTTTGTTTTTGCTCCCCCCATAAATGTCAACGCATCACTGGAGGGAGCTTACATGCCAGCCGGAGTTCTTTACATTAGTCCTTATGTAAGTTCCTCCCTATACGTTACGTGTCTTTATAGATTTTCCTCCGGCTTCATGACTAACATTAACCAGCTGCTCGGACACCCATACAGTTACTTCACCTGCGAGTGCGCTCTCATGACACCCAAACTTGTTTAAAACGTATTCGAGGGTGAGGGACCAAGTGAGGGTCTTGCCTCATAAAAATCTGCACATCAGGGAAAAAAAAAAAAAAAGTGGTAAGAAATTAATGAGTTTCCAAAGAGAGGTTCCTCCGTGTGGGCTTGCGGCGGGGATCTCGACCTTGAGACCACGCCCACACACGTTATCTCTGGCATTTCTGCAGGACTCCCCCGCGCCCCTCATCACGATAAACAGAAATGGCGTCAGTTATTCCTACTCTCATATGTCTCTTATTCCACCATCAGACATGCTAAGCGACTGGAAATATGCGAGTTTTTTCCAGTGTGTGTATGTGTGTGTGTGTGTGTGTCTGCTCGGTTGCATGCGTATTGTTTCCTGATGGAAATCAATGCGCCATTATTAAAACCTGATAGGATAAGAGCCATGTAAAAGAGTGTGTAAAAGCGCACATGCTGGAAAAGTTAAGTATTGTGAGCTATTTGTTTTGACTCTCCCGCCTCTCCCCCTCGCTACCCTGACATGATCTGACATCCTGCGCGGCTGAGAATATCCTTGTCAAAATAAATAAAGAGTCACACATCAAAAGTGTATTCCTCAAGGCCTAGTTTAGGGAGGACCAGGTTGTGTCACTCAAAATCAAATCACTTGTTCTGGGAAGAATGTGGTATAAAAACCCTTCAACACCGGACTCCTGAATCTGATCTATGTTCACAGCAAAAGCAAAAAAAAAAAAAAAAATTAGTAATAGAAAATAACTGGACAGCCGGAACATTTTCAGTAGTTTTATTGAAAAATGCCTCTTCTGTTTCAGAAATAAATAAGAAAATAAGGCTGTGTGGAATTCACAAAAATGTGCAGTTTACAACATGAGAAAAGTCTTGCAACCAGATCCAACTGCACGGATAGAAAACAACTATATTCTGACTTCTCTGTAAATATACAACACAAACATGCAATTCCACATTTGGTAACAATGAAATGGAAAAAAAAAAAGTTTGGTGTGTTACAAAAAAAAAAAAAAAACAAAACTTTAGATTATCATTTGGTTTACAAGCCATAAAAGACAGCACGTTCAACAAACATTGAGGGGGTAAAATTAATGGGGTTTTTTTTTTTTTTCTCCTCCAGTACCTGAAACAGCTTTACACACTGAGAGCTGACCAAAAAAAGAAGACATGTCTGGAAATGTTTGACGACATACATATTGTTTTTCACTCTGCTGGTGTTCACATGATTAGTGCATTAAACATTGGAGCCCGATAAACACTTGCAGTTATATTACAAGCAGACACTTAAAGGAGCAAGCACACAGGTTTGTGATGAACGAACATGGAGCTTTGCATTCATCGCCGCTAAACTTTCTCATGTCAAAAAAAAAAAATATATATATATATATATGTATGTTCAAAATAACCAGGGGTATCAAACCCATGTAGGCACTAGCTTTGTTCTGAATACCAGCGGAGATATTCACTTTGAAAGGTGGAGATAGCCTAAATTCAATGGGGAAAACAGCTAAGCTAACTAGCTTTAGCTTGCAAACATCATTGCATTGTCTTGAAGTACAGCAGAGCAATTTTTTTTTTTTCAAACTGTATTTAACTGTGACAGTTTGGCGCATAGGTGTGGAGCTGCTATAAATGGGTTAGATATGCTGCAATGCCTCCAGCTGTCAGGTTCATTACAAAACAATCCTTTTTTTTGTGTGTAACAGCTTAGCGGGTGATGTCATTATATGGTAGTCTATGAATGAGATGTTAAAGATTGACACAAAGGTAGTCTGGTTGTTACAAATTAATCATTTTTGCAAAAAAGGAGTTTGTTCGGGGTACTAAGCCACTTCTCCCCCACAGTTCCATCCAAACCTTTGAACACCCCAAGGCTTATACGTTGCTATCTCCACCCACCATTAGAATATCTCCAACATGATCCTCATGAACGTAATCATGGAATATTTTTACACTTTCTCCGAATTATTATAGCGTTTCTGTAATATCTCTTGGTAGTGATCTCTTTCCTCGCTGGATTCGTGTGTAACTGGATGACTGAATTGCCACGCTTTCCTCAGCTGGCTCCACCGGTATAGCCACTACCTCAGGTTCAGGCTGGTAGCGACCCGCTAGAAAATATTTGGGACGGCCAATCAAAAAAAGGTGTTCTCTCTGCAACTTTTCACATGCACAATTTAAATTATATTGCACTATGGACTTCCCTAAAATGCCCTTTGTCAGACATTGCTCTCTGCTTTTGTACGGGAAGGATTTTTTGCTTTGAATAAATGAAAAATACATATATCTGTCTATATATATATATAAACTAAATGGGGGGAGGGGTGACTTTCAAAATGCTGTCATGACATTTACATAAAAAAACAACCTATCAGATAATAACACAAAGTAAAAATAATTATCAAAAAAAAAAATGGCAGAACAACATGAAGGTTTAGCCAACACACACAGCACACATGATGATTAAGAAGTACAAATAGAACATGCTTCAGTCTAGACCAGATAAGTCACTTTAAGGCATTGTAAACAGAGGTTATGCTGGTGGTAAGTAAGCAGAGGGTTATGAGGCAAGAGCTCAGTACAGATGTTAACATGATTTTTTTTTTTTTTTTTAGTAAAAAAATGTCTTGGTTCATACATCATTTACAAGGCACAAAATTAGTTTTATTTACACATATCACCCCTACATTAACGTTGTTTTCAGTAAAGAAATCTTCCTTGTTAGTACATGTTTCGGGTTGTATTTGTACATGCTCCTTCCTTGGCAGAAATGATCTCTCTCTCGCTCTCTTTTTTAAATCCCCCAACAGTTTGTGGTTCAAGATGCAAACAGGCCAGCAGGTTGCCATCACTGTAGCTTGTAGCTGTGAGATGATGTTAGTGCCAGTCCGCTCCATTCCGCGTGTTTTTTTTTTTGGCTTTTGGGTTGTTGTTTTTGGGTTGGTTTTTTTTTTTGACTTTCGTAATGCTTGATTTAATGTTCAATCATTATGTCCACGTTGATTATCCTTACATGCCCCACAGCAAAACGGGCAAACAGCTCAGACACCGGACTTCAAAGTGTAAGCTGCTCAGGATGACTTAGAGCGTTTACTATGCCAAACCTGAAAATAGTTCAAAGAGGGTGTGAGCTTTCTCTGTGGAACAAAGTTATTAGCATTTTTTTTTTTTTTTTTTGCTTAAATCTAATGCAAGTAATCATACACTATTTCACATGCCAGTTTTAAACTTGTACATCAAACATATGGAGATATTGGAAAGAAAAATATGGGAGTCCTGTTTGGCGGATCAACAAAATCCTCCCCCTTTTGTAACCATGCTAAATTTGCAACTGTTGCAAGACCTGTCAAGCTTTGGATTTCTCAACGTGCTGAAGCACTTCACTTGTAGTGAATACTTTCATTAGACTTTGAAAAACACAGAGCAAAAACTGCTCAGGGACTGGATTTAACAGCTTTAATAGAAGCTTCGAATGGCCGCAGGCCCGGCTACCTCTAGTCATACGCTGCTCAGCTTCCAAGAGCGAAGAGCGATTCATTACACTCATGAGTGGAACATCCATACTGTGGTCCTTTGCACAACTTGACTTTGCACTGTTTTATCAACGCGTAGGCGGATGTTCCGCTCAATTGGGTTTGGGGAAGGAGACACAGCAGCCAAACTCATCACGCATGATAGAGCTGCGTTTGCCAAAATTCCTATGAGCCCTTTCAAAGCAGTAAAGCATACAACTGATCACTGTACATTTTTTTTTTCATGATGGTATTTTATAATACTAATGCTACACTGTTGCAATGCTGTGGCTTGTTTTGTTTCCTCCCCATCTCTTTCCATGTCTTCTACATCATCAGCTGGTCAGGCCTTCGTGCCTGGAATGTGCAGCTTTAGCTTCAGTCCCTTACACAGTGTTTCCCAATCCGGATCCTCAGGGCCTCCCTCCATGTTCTAGATGGCTCCCTGCTCCAGCACACCTGATCCAAATGGATGGGCTGCAGCCAGACTTCTACTGAGCTTCATGAAGAGCTGATCATTTAAATCAGGTGTGTTGGGGCAGGGGGGCGTCTAAAACGTCTGAGATTAGAGATCCTCTAACGGTACACTAATATGCATATCTCCATACGTTATCAAAGAAAGTAGTAGTGCACTGGGTTGCATGTAATTAGTCTGCAAACACTTATCTAGTGTAGTTCAGTTACATGCAGCACCTAGTCAGAGTTGATCGTACCTGTGTATCCTTGTCCATTGTAAGGAATGCCAACACACTGGGAGGAGTCGCAGTAACCAGGGGGTCCTGCTGGTCCCCTCACTCCAGGGGTACCCTGACGACCTGGAGGGCCACGAGGCCCAGAAGAGCCAGAAGGACCTGGGGGTCCTGTTCTCGACTCCCCTTGCGGCCCTGCAGGAGGAGAAGGTGAGGCCAGGGTGAGCACGTGGGGTGGAGGGGTTCAGCGCAAAAGCACCCTGACGTCACTCATAAACCCACGGTGGAAATGGTTGGGGGGGTAACACGGGGCTGCAGCACTGTAATTTACATTTTTCAATGGTTCAATTAAGAGCTTGACCAAAAAAAAAAAAAAAAACAGTCTTAAGTAGCCCACTCCCCAGTCGCCCCCACCAACACCACCGCTCGCCTCCCCCGCCCGCCTCCACAGCTCCGTCTGTCTAGACAGTGAAAACTCAGGATGGAATTTTCCCCCCTCTCTCTCTTCTCTCCCTTAAGTGAGCCCATGTGTTGTCAATGAAGCCACCAAAGAAAGCTCATTGTGCAACAGCCTGACACACACACACACACGCACGCACGCACACTAGCACACACACACACACACACACACACACACGCAAGCACACACGCACACACGCACACACACACACACACACACACACACACACACACACACACACACACAGGAGTGAGTCATCAGTGGGGACTTCCTCCCGCCACTCTTTAGTTGTTTCTCACTTCATTCACAGAAACAGACATGTCAGTGTTTGCCGGAGACATCGAGCGAGTCCCTGTTGTTTGCGGCTGGCTTCCTCAGGGAAATTTAAAGGCGATATAAAGTGGCGTGCTTTTTACAAACAAACATACTGCATGCCAGTTGCAGTTAATAATGTGTTCTTCCTCTGTATATTCCTTGGAAGTCCGTTCAGTCTGACTGGGAATTGTCAGAACTGTGAAAACAGAAAAATCTGTCTCCGATGATGAATCAGATTCATTCCACTTGGCGCATCCTGTTTCAAATGCACACTATATTTGGGAAAAGCTCAATATGAACAAGACGGTGGATATGTTTGGAGTCTCTCCAAAGAATTTTTGCAGTGCAGCTGGGCCAAATGAAGGTGTTTGAAACACACACATTGTAGGTCAATTTCCGACTCCTGCTCAGTTATGATTTTTAATTGGACAAACATGTGCAACTGAAGCCTGAGAGAGTCACTGTGAAACTGGGACTTAATTCAAAGATAAAGCCACTGGTGAGCTCTGTTAAACAGAAAAACTGGACCCTTATATTTCTTGCCTCCATTTGGGTGGGAAACTCAATATAGACAATACAATAATGTGCATTTTCACACCAAAGATAGAAAAGATTTGTGTCACCTGGTGGCCCAGTTGCGCCTCTTTGTCCTCTGATGCCATTGCCTGGAGATCCTCTCTCTCCCTTCTCTCCTGGCACACCTACATTAACCAGCACAAAGTCGGGGAATCACTCTCATAGCAATACGACGTGTTTTAGAGAGAACAAAAACAAAAAAAAAACAACTACAGTCCAGCAGGAATGTCAGGGTCAGTCTCTGAATAATATTCATTAAGGCTAACAAGGCTGAGCCATGTGAAGACTCCATAAGATAATGCAGTTATGTTGTTATTTCATTCAGCTCCAGTATTTGCTGTTTCCGTGTTAGCATGTAGCCTCATTTCTCTGCTAGAACGCTCCTGAGCGTGAGAGAGATGAATGCTGCACCTCTCTCTCCTTGATTTCCAGGTAAACCAGGGCTTCCTGGAAAACCAGCGCGACCAGATTGTCCAGGCTCTCCGCGGGTTCCCTGATCGCCAGGCGGTCCGGGTGGGCCGGGTGGTCCCGGAGTGTTGCTACGATATCCGGAAGGAATCTGGTTGAGCATCATGTCAATTCTACTCATCTGACCTGTGAAAAAAAAAAAAAAAAAGAACAATCATTTCAGCTTATGGGTCAAAAAAGAAAAAAAAAAATACATGAAGGATTAAGGGAAATTCTGCTCACTGTTGACAAGCTGCTCACAAACTTGTCTGGCAATGGAGCGCATCATGCTCTGGGATGCAAAGTCTCCCTGGAAATGAAGAGAACTTTGTGAATCTCTCTTTCCTTTTTAGGATGCATGATAAGTGGTGTGCGATTAATTCAGTAAAGCCATACATACTCTCTCTCCTTTCTCTCCTTTAAGGCCAACAGGTCCCTGGTAACGAGAGGAAGGACATGATCAGTACCGACGTCACGTGCTGAGGTGCTTTAAGTGACACTGATTCCACTAAGGGAACAGATTCCAGCTCCATTCCTAACAAGCGATAATCCCTGTTCTTGGGACTGACGATCCGAACACACACTGATGTGACCATTAATGTGCCTCATTGTTGAATACATACTGGGTTTCCTGTATCTCCTGGTTTTCCTGGCTTTCCAGTTATTCCAGGTACACCTGGATTTCCAGGGCTTCCCTGTGTGAAAAAAAAAAAAAGAGAGAAAATGCAGAAACAGCAGTGTTTATCTCCAATTACTCGCAGTAAACATAATTGAAACGTTTAACTCCTGCTCCTTGTTAACTGTTGCATAACAAGCTTTAAGTCGGGATCTCTGCTTTGACATCTGCTCTGGCGACATGTGGCCGACACTGCCAAGAGCACTGAAGGGGGAGTTGGAAACACACATGCACAAACACCAGCCACTGCTATTAGCTCTTGGAGCGGCGAGGATGGTATAGTGCATGTGAACGCTACGCTGGCATGACGCCTGTTGGCATCGTGGCCGCATTAAACAGATTCAGACCTCCTCAAACCACAGGAGGAAGCAAATGAGATGCATGCGCCATCACAGTAAGGTTGGAGGGGCCTACTGCATTCTGCTTCTTCTTTTTTTTTTTTAAATGTTGTTCCAGCAGAGTGCAACTGTGGAGCCAGAGCAGTAATTGGTACAGATACATCAGGATATAAAGCACACACTCCATGGAATATTTATTTGGCTCTTTTTCTGCACAACACAAAGACAAACACACACACACTCACCATGGGCCCTGGTGGACCTCTGGGTCCAGCTGGTCCCTCCTTTCCTGGTGGCCCCTGTGTAGAAAAATATACAATCACACGTTGGTTACAACACACTAGGGACCCTGTCCATGCAATACATCAGTGTCATGACTTTATATTGCTCTCAGCCTTGATTCTTGTCTTTTCAAATTACATTTTTCAGGAGTGCTTCGGCTATATTGGCTGACACAAGTGAGAACATGCAGCCCAACTGCAAAAGCCTCACAACAGCACTTTTGTATGCACCCAGCTGAGTGGGTGATAGCATGAATAACACATGCTTAAGTATGTGTTGGACCCATTTCCAAGCTCTGAAGAGAGTGTGAACGCTGAACAGACATGGCGGTGGATCTTACCCGCGCTCCGCCTGGTCCAACGGGGCCTAGAGGACCGCGTGACCCTGGAGAACCCTGGGAAAAAAAAGCGGGCATGTTTAATCGACTTAATGATCAGGAACAATACGTTTAAACGGCTCCCCGACGTCTCTATTGTACAAGACAACAGAAAAAAAAAACCTACAGTTTCCCAGATAATATATCATCTAGCAAAACTGTGACAGAGGTATGATAATTAACTTTACGGAGCAAATCCATTCACTCAGGGGTCACTAACTTGATGATGCTGAAAAATTGAAATTGGCCAAATGACCTCAGCTGGATGAATGAATGAACGAGTCCTCGGCCAAGACAGGACTACGTAAGAGCAGCCCACTTGAAAATGCCCTTCTGCTAATGAGTTCCCATGCCATGTAAGATGTTTTTGGCTTCACGTCTGTAAACTGCAGCGATACCAAAAGTCTGAGAAACCTCAAAGAGCTTCGCCCGCTGACTGTGGTGGTGCATTAATGGTACGACTTCACTTTGATCCAATAAGTCCCCATTTTGACATCCACTATATGTCAGAGACGCTGAAACTCCTCACACACCAGAAGTCGGGATCATCTTCAATTACAAGTCTTGAGAAAAAACATGTTCCATTCCCTATTTCCCCTTCAGTAACATGAGTCTTCATAATAATTTAAGTACACCACTGGCTGTCTACCGTTTGTCAATCATTACGCTGATTTGAGAGTGTGGGTGTCCCTGAGGATGGCATGGTAAACCTCCCACTCTGAGTGTGGTTTCAATCTTGCTGTGTGGACTGAATCCAGTAGAAACGCTTCAGTCTATGGATAGTCCTCTGTTTCCTGTTCACAAACCACAGAATGAGAGGGGGGAACTTACTTGCAGACCAGCCAGACCCGGGTCTCCACGATCTCCCTTTGGTCCCGGGCGACCCTGAAAGTGAAGGAGAAGTTTGCTTACCGCGTCTCACTATTTACTTTCTGTCCCTCGTGATTGTGATTTATTTCACGTTTTGACAGCGTCAGTAGTTAAGATAATAAGGGATCTTAGGAGAGTGACGCTTTCATTATAATTGTAAATTCCAGTTGCTGATGTGGAACAAATTTTTGCCAGCCATTCTTCAATCATCGCGCATGTACTGATCATGACGCCTGACACACAGTACACATTCAAATCTGACTCTGATGATTAAATCTGATCTGTCTCGTTTCAGAATTGCAGTAACTTACAGGTTCTCCAGGTAGAGACAGTCCATTAGGGCCTTGTGGACCTGGTGGTCCCATTGGGCCGACCAGCCCTGGCTCTCCACGTGGACCCATTGGACCCTATAGCATTACACAGACATACAACAAAAATGTTACATAGCCATACCCTGAAAAAGGAACCCCCAAGACAACACTGAAACAGACTTTTTACTACATAAATAAAGAAAATGCATCCCAACAGTTGGAGGAAAAAGGCCATTATGGTACTTGATATTTGGTTGCACAAGTATCTGATAACTGAATTCAGGTTTGTGCTGTTTCCTCTGTCCGATGGTGCAAGATGACATGTCGTTGCAGCAGAGCAGCAACAGCTATTGCAAAACCACTTAATTATCTGCATATTTGTATTATTACCAAGATCCATTCTGATTTAAGGGGCATGAATGGAGGGCCTGTAAAAATGAAGTTTATAACATGCTTAAAGTGATGCAAGATGCACTTACGGGTTTGCCTGAGTCTCCTCTGTCTCCTCGTGGTCCCTTGGAACCTGGGCTGCCCTGGAAAAGCAAAAAGCCAAAAACACTGAATGAGTCTAAAAACAGGAGCAGATTCCAAAAGCCCTAAAACCCAAAGCCATGCGAAATCATCGCTGGAGCTTAGTGAGGTTACCAATCACACGTATTCCAGACTTCTCTTTTAGACTTTTTGACGTTGTTTTCTTTCCCACAGGCATTATTTTTTTGACACTTCTCCCTGAGCCCACATTTCATTGGATGCCACTGGTCTCATCCTCAAATGCTCTCTCCACAGGAAAAGAAAATATTCCCTGACACGAGGGACATTCTTACTAAGATCAAACTGTATTGCAGGCAAATGTCAAGAAGCTCTTTGTACTTGTATCATTAGCATGTATGGGACTATCATCATCATCAAAACGCTGGGCTTCTGAGAAAAGCATTTCGTCAGACAGGCGGGAGCAGAGGAGGTGAGGACAGACGGGGTGGGAGGACAGGGCGATGCGCAGTGTCGTTACCGAAGGTCCAGGAGGCCCCTGAGGGCCGATGCTATCCTGTGTGCATGTGCAGGAGTGGGGGAGCGCCGGGCACTTAGCCTCATCTCTCTGGAAATGAAAGAAATGAGATACAGACCTTAATGAAGGTCAAAATAAATGCCTACCACAGACTGTTTTCTTATGGTCTCACATCTTGATATCACTTGTCTTTGCGAACCACAAAATACCAGCGAAGAAAAGAAGAAAATGTTTGATGAAATTTTGCGAAAAATAGTTTCGCCACAACAAAGCGGTTGTGATAGAATGAATCATGATAGGAGTCAGTCGGGGAGGCTTGACACCAAATGCTCAGTGAGAGATGTGAATTTTGTCCACATTTTTTTGACATGAAAGCCACGATTTTACACTGCACTCACATGATGTATTTATATCTGATGCAAATTACAGCGGAATTTCTTATACTTGGCCGAGTGTGCATCTGGTACTATCATGAATCAAAATAAACATGACTCACTACACCGGGATCTAAAGTAGGTTTCATGTAATTGTAGGAGGTGGGGGGGGGCAAGAGTAGGGGGGGCATACTGGGAACAGTCTGATTAGCACAATTACACAGGACACAAGGTCTTTTTCAGTTCAATGGAGGTAATTTCTTTTCAAACAGACTTTAAATGGTTGAGGAGGCACACAATCGCACAGCACACACAGTCACAAGTTAAAACCAATGAATGCATATAAACAGACAAACGTGCTCTGGTAATAATAGTTTTAAAAAAAAAAAAGCCCTCATGAGATAATAGAGTGACATTTGTTCTTACAGTGGAGGGCAGGTCGCAGCATCTGTCTCGGCTGACCCAGCTCAGGCTGCAGACAATATCGAACATCTGGAGCTGGAACTGCACAACAAAAAAGTGGGGAAAACAACAAAATTGAGGGGTGTTACAAATTGCTCTCGTTCATGACGAGAAGGCACGCTGTTGAGAACAACAGCGAGACCCTCAGAGAACAGGGAAAATGTGGGCTTTCATTGTTCCAGTAGTCAGTGGGAACTGTTTAAATTGAATCACGCATCCACGCACAAGAGAAGCTCTGGGTATTCAATATTTGGAAACTTGTGAGATGCTCTTCCAAATGTTTTTCCAGGCGTTTACGTTTTTAACAAGTTTGAGCTCTTTTTCGCTTACCGTTGCAGACTGCCTCCTTCCGCCTCCAGATTTGACCATCTTGCCAAGCACTTCGTAGCCATCCAGTGAGATGTTGTTGGCCGCCTTGATGGGCTTCTCCGCCACCTCTTGGCAGTCCAAGTTGAGCTTGACTTTCTCTGGAGAAACGCTGATGTGGAGCTGCAGGAGGAAGAGGATGGACAGGGGGCACTGTTAACAATGCATTCTTGTTTTCTCCTGCACTGTTGCAACTCATTTACTCGGGAAGAAAAGAACACTGGGTCTCATGAAAAGATGGGTTTGATTTTCATTCGTATTTGGAAGAAATATGTTTGCCCTTTAAAAGAGACGGGAAATTATTCAAGAAACTGCAACCATAAGGATCGGAGGGGAGCAAACTCATCAAACCTTTCCCAGCTACGTTGTCTGTTTATAAGGAGGCTGGTGTTGTGTTCCACATAATTGCGAGATGCGGGGAATTGTTTAACCTTTGCAGAACCGTGCCAATTATGGAGGGGGTTCCAAATTTGACATAGGACTGATGTTTGATGCCTTTGCAGATGAACAGTCCATAAAAGAAGGAAATATACAACAGCTGGCGTTTCCATGCAGCCTTAGAGCTGAAGGAAGAGATTGTATAACAACGCAGAGTGACAGAGTGCCATATTTTGACATTTCCTGTCCAGAGAGCCCTACCCGACGAGCCGAAATGATATCATTTGAGGTGGGCCATCTGAAGAACTACACAATTTTCCTCTGCTTCAGTCGGTGAAGCTTTGTTTATGTCAAAGAGAGCAAGCTACCATTTCTCTCCTCAAAGCCATACCAACCACAGACGAGGCCATATTTCTTGGCAACCAATCATAATATTACATTTGACTTCCTTGGCAACAGAAAAAACTATCTGGTGACCACAAAGAGAGTGTGGTGTAGTTTATCCCAGGATCCTTGCTTGGTTAAATTACACCAAGATGCTCTAGAGGTCTTACCAAAACAACTCTGGATGATACAGTTGGTTGGCGGATGATACAGACTACATTACCTCACTGACCAATACATAAACACAATTAAAAAAAACACACTAGTCATTGGAAAATAAGGCCTCAAGAAAACTAGCTTTCTGGTGACCCCCGGTTGATGGCGAATGCTGTGACATTGTCTGGTCCTGCTGCAGATGCGTGTGGACAGATGTGAAATTCTCATTCGGTTATTAACACATACGGTTTCAATGGCTTTCGCTGCGCAAATGGCAAGATTTCCACTCTGATGCGTTTCACATATTTCCCAAATTTTTATCAGATAAGATATGATTGTTCTTGGCCCCATTCAACCCCGTTCCTTGGAGGAACTAATGGCCTTCAGTCTGTGCACGGACTAATAAGCAGGTGTGAATTTGCTTTACAAGAAAGCATCCAAGAGTGTGTTTGCTTTTGGAGAATATATTATCAGGATAAAATCTCCATTAGATTTTAGTTTTAGTGTAAACAGTGTCAAAGCTGATCATGCATTCCCCAGGTGGGTTAATCATTCTTGGTGGGAATCTCTTAAAGAATGTGGCATACATCTTTTTCCGTTATGCATTATGAGGTTTCTTGAGGCAATAATTCTAGTTCTCTATGCCAAAAAAAAAGTCTTAATGTATAGGGTGCAAATGAGAGTGCACTTCAAGGCCTCTTTAGGCTCAGTGAGTTTTATGCGTTCTGGTGCAAACATTCAAACTTGCCCCATGTAATGTTGAACATAAGAGTATCTATGACTTATGGAAAATGTCTTGTTCACTTGGGTTAACGGGAAAGTTCACTCCATGGACTCCCACTCTTCGAGAGTGTGTGTGTGTGCGTGCGTGTGCGTGTGCGTGTGCGTGTGCGTGTGTGTGTGTGTGTGTGCGTGTGTGCATCTGTGTTGGGGGTTGGAGGTTCCCCAGCAGGCCAGTGAGTGGCTAGCATCTGCTAAAGTCATCTCTGAGAGCTTTCCCACATGTTCAGCTGGCGGTAGACCGCGACCTCTCAAGCCTGGGTTACTCTTTATTAACTAGCATGAGAAGAAAAGCCAGATCTGTAAGCACTCTGAGCCTTAATGTGTGATATCAAAGCACATAAAATACATCTAAAACTTGATAAAAGCCAAAGAATTCTTTAAAGATGCCTCAGACATATATTAAAGACCGCTAGCAAGCATCACAAATAATTTAGAATTGGAAGGTTTGTGTCAAAATTCCGTCAACTCCCAGAAAAAGACATCATTTCAATCAACAGACAACCAGTCTTTCATAAAGATGTACCGGAGGGTCGGTTTGTGACACGCTTTGTTCCCTCAGTCGGCAGACATGTACGCATTCACGTAGGCGGGGGTAACTCCATAACATCAATGTACAACGTGTTGGGAAACCACTGACAACATGTAAACGCACGCACGCACCACGGCAGTCTTCAGCGGCACTTACTCAGCAAACCAGCAAATAAGCAGCTAGGTAGACCGCTGCGGTTCTTGCCAGCTCATGGAACTGCAACTGCTGCACCACAAACTAGCCACCCAGCGTACATCAGACTACAGTCTCCATCATGGCCACAGCCGGGGAGCACACACACACGCACACACACACACACAGATTAGGTTGTTGTCCAACTAGAACAGTGATGTCATTCACCTCCTTTCCCGAGCCAACATTTTCCAGGGTCTTATTCATTCATGAAGTTACCCACAATTACTTGTGTACTTGCTAAATGGTGTAAAGCCGCTGTGATCTGAGGGCCAATTTAATCACTCTTATCGGTCACTCAGTTCAAAAAACCAAACTGTGTAATATCAGGAAATGGACGGACTTTGATGTTTGGATTAGATGCCGGAACATAGAAAAGGGTCCTTCATTTATGATAATCGCAGGAAAAACGGAACATATGTATTGAAACACATTCAAATCCAGTTGGATATGACTCTGAGAACACTGGAACCAGAATTTTTTTTTTTTCCCCCTTCAAGTGCATTAACGTGGCATCGTAAGTCATTTCAAGTCGGTATAAAAATATACAGCCTGCAGCTCGGCGCTGCTGCACCCTACTGTGTTGGAGCATAAACATGGATGTTTTATAGCCGCTGAGTTGAATGTGAAGGCATTTGATGTCTTCTTTCACCTCCTGCTGTCACCCCGAGAGATGCTAGCAGCAAGAGACTCTATATATCACAGCTACAAGCTTGTCATGTGGCCCGAATGTAGTGGTAAAAGCGCAGGGGTGACTGTGGGTGGCAATTTCAATTGAGATGAGCGGTTTTGCCCAAATAGTTTGTGTTCACATGAATGACTATTCCAGTAAGAGCTCTGTTTGATTTCTTTCAGTAAAACATCGGGCAAGATGAAGGCATAAATCTATTTTTAGAGAGAGAAAAACAATATGGACAAACATCGCAATTCAAACTTTAACAATGCCGTGCGTCATCCCTTCCACTAGGGGTCTCTCAAGTAAAAGAAGCTGTAAATGAAGCTGTAAAATAGCGTGGGATCGCAGCCTTCATTCAACCACTGCCTCACTTTTACCCGATCTAAAAGTTAATGTATAATTTAACTAATTTTGTGTCAATATATTCTAATGAAATAGTTACAAACAATGTTGCTAACATAACGTTGTCTTGCTAACTTTCTATTAGACGAGTCTGCTACATATACAACTACTACGGCTAATGTTTTGAGGCAAATTCAGTCATACGTGGCTCAGCATCGTTATCCGTCAGACTACGAACAATTTAATGAGTGTGTTTAGCATTGTTGGAACTTTAAGTCGGATATTGTAATGAGTATCAATACTGTATCATCATATTAAAAAATTATGTAATAGTAAATGACTGGATTGCTGCGTTGCAAAACGCAGAAAATAAAAATGATGTTGCTTGGCAGGGAAAATGTTGCATGGTAGCAAGTGAAGATGCTGAAGAGGATGACGCAACTCAAAGGTGAGCGCATGAAATGCACCTTAACCTTGAATAAAATGACGGATTTATCTGGGTCTAAACACTGTTGAAACCACTGGCAGTGATGCACGTACACAACTCAACAAAGTGCACAAGTGTAGTCCTTTTTCGACGTTTATATGCAGAAATGTTACACAATATACCTTTGTAGACTTGTATAATCAGAGCTCAACGTTCAAGACTCTTAGTGGAAAAATGAGCAGACTTTAGGATGTATTACTTGAATACCTCATGCCAAGTTAAACCAACTTGAAAAATGGATCCAGTTTCCTGGATGGCAGCACAGTTAGGAGCAGAATTCACTTAACAGCTACAGGGAGAGCCTGGATGTGGTCGGCAGGCTTAGCTGCAACAGTTTGCACATCATTCTTGATCGCTGAGGTTTCAGAAACTCTCCTTAAATTTATTTACAGCCTCCAAAGATCATTTATCAGACTTTCTAACCAAAGGCCAAAAGACCTCTTTGACATTAGAGTCTATAGTGAGACGCATACAAGGGAACATTTTGACAGGTATAGATTGATTGATATTGACTCTTTGTCAGATCCTCATATGAAAAATTAATTTGGCCAAATTAAATATGGCGTGCCACTGAGATATATGTACATGTGAAAGGAAATGAAAACACTGAAAATCAACATACGTCATGTGAAATGATCTGAAGAGGATAAAAGGGCTGCAAGGTGACCGCAACAGATTCTTGGGCAGACAAGAAGCCTAGCGATGAATGGAAAACTACAGTGCATGCAGCACTCATCTCTTTAAGAATAATGCATCGCATTTACCTTGTGGAAGCTTCCATGGAAAACCCGCTTCACTTGCTCTTCATTAAATGAGGCTCTCTGGATATTTCCTCGGGTGTCCTTGTTATAGAATGTGATTGTTTTGCTGGAAGCTGAAAAGAGAGGAGCCTTTGATGAATCCCTGACAAGGTCTTATGATGCGGTGGCACGCAAAGCACAGACGGGACTATAGAGAACACATGGTTGTGGACAGAAGGATAAATAGAGGGATATGAGGGATTTGGTCCATGCTCCTAATCATTTGCATGCATTTACCACCTGTTTATAGTCACACATTTGTGAGAGGTATTTATTTGAAAAATGAATGCTTTCAATTATCGAGTAGCAGAGTCGAAACCTCGATCAGATTAATAAAATCCATGGCGGAATGATCTTTTTCAACGTGTTTCCAATGTTTTCTTTGAACCGTTTATCATACCTGCCAAAAATCAATCTACTTTGCCCGTCGGTAAACAAGTCGAGAGTTGGAGAGGGAAAGAGAGCGGTGCACAATTGTGTTGAGTTAGCGGCAGCGATTTATGTCTCCAGATGGAGGCCAAGGCGTGATGGGAGGCTTACGGTTGACGGAGACCCCGACCTCGGGGTTGCTGTTTCTGTCGGCAATCTGCCAGATATCAAAGGGCTCGGAGCCCGTGTCAGGCAGGAGGCGGAAGAGCAGGATGATGGTGTAGGACGGGGGAAGACCCTCTGGATGGAGCTCTCTGTGGGTGTTGAAAACGCACATTGTGGTGAGTCACGGCGAGTCGGCAGCGTGCCCTCGCTACACTGGCAGTCGGACTATCAGCGTGTCAGAAATTCAACAAAGACCGCAACAGTAGCGTTGGCTCTTTATGCTTCATGGAACTTTATACAGCCCTATCAATGCGCTGAAACCTGAGACTAATTCGTATCGTACAGCCAAATAAGGATTAATAAACATTAACGTATTATATGAAGCATACTGTGTAAGGGCTCAGAGGGTCTGTAGATAAAGCCCAAGCATCAATGATATGTAGACGCCTGAGAGCAACACGAGCTGGTAAGTCTCAACTTCCAACCAATAAAGTGCATGATATCAGTACCATGTGATCCGATCCTTATGTACACCGTCTTCAGGAAATCGGCGCAGATTAGGTGATGACATTGCGTTGGAACATATGTGATGTGCATTTTCAGATCGCCGCAGTGCGCATCAAGTCGGTAATAAATACTTCTGCTTTTAGACTTTTCTCGCGTCCCCTGAGGCTTCCCTGCATCGGCTCGAGATCTTCCAACATACTTTCTGCAGTGATACAGCATCCAGGCTGTCACATCAGCTGCAGAAAATGTAAATGATTGCCAGTTCCCCCTCGGGCCTTGAAGAAATTGCTCACATATTGAAAGTATTTTCCATCCCTTCTCCTTTGCTGCAGTCGAAGTGTTTCCACTTGTGCACATTAACTTAATAGTAGCGTCCATGCACAGAGAATATGCATCATTATAAACATACTAACAAAGCATGCTGATGAGGTTTCCATAATTGAGCAATTCTGCAATTGGCGAATACCGCTTTAATTGGACCCAATAAAGAGACAAAGCTCTTAACCTGGGGTGATTGGTTTGCTCCCAAAATAACATCAGTGGGAAGGGAAGCTGGTCCAAGGACTTTGCTAGCAGCTCATATTCAACAAGCTGCAACAACAAAAAGAGTGCGGGCTTATTGCCAATGAGCACGAGGGAAATCCCTTTAACCACAGAGGCTATTGAACAATTTATGGATAATGACTGTGGGCTGGGCGGAATTATAGTGCACGGGAGATAAGTCCAATGGGTTGGGATGCACACTGTGACGCTCGCACAGGAACACTCTTTAGCCTCAGCTCTTACTTGGTGGGCTGGTTGATGAAGGCATCCTTGTGCAGCCTGTAGGCGATGAAGCTATTGAATGAGCCCGGCTCCATAGATATGCCATTCATGCCGGCGAACGTCCGGTCTGTGATGTTGAAAGCTTCCAGCATTCGGAAGCCTGAAAGAGATAAACAACAGGGTCCACGTTGAGCGTGGGGAAACAGACCGAGGAGCAACCCCGCCGCTGACAAATTACGCCAACCCAGAATTGTCAAACTTCGTGTGCCAGAAGAAACAAAGTTTCTAGAATGTCCTCTTGAGGTTCTCGCCAGTCAATCCCTCATTAACCCAATTCATGTTAGAATTTTCATAGGAGAGATCTCAAGGAAATTGAATCGAAGGCTCATAGGCTCATAGGAGAGATAAACATGTCCGCAGCCTGGTATGAAAAATGGTTTCATATAACTCATCCATTTAAATTGTATTGTCACAGAGGCATAAACAGACTTCTATTTGGGAGTCGTACATAAAAAAGTCAAGAGAAGATATAATGCTAACTTTCTCCAATTGTCTGTTTGTTGCTATGCAATAAGGCGATCGCTCGTGACTGAGCTGGGTGGGTCCTTGATACCGTGACTAACTCCTGATAAGTAAAGCACAGGCTCAAAATTATGTCACCAGAGCAAGATGTCAGCACCCAAAACAAAATTTTGGGGATTGATTTTCATGCAGCAGGAGGAACTTCGGAGGCTTCATCCTGATTTATTCAATCTATTAGTGAAACGCACTCACAGTTTGGCATCGTAGTAGCTTCATAATGCCAAGAAACTCCTTGGCGATTAGCCGGTGTGTGTATTTAGTGTCCATGGCGATCGTGTATGCTTACCAGGCGTGGTGAATCCATTGATGTAGATCAGAGGGCAGGCTGAAACAAGACAAAATGGTATAAGGGGTTGGGAAAAGAGATTAAGTCTTACAGAAATGTGATTCATCTCTGTTTAACGTTTCCTCTGGCAGCAGATCATTTGAGACATACATCAAAGCGTGCGCTTCCTGCTACCTCTACAGGTGCGTGGATCAGCCAACAAGGCCATTACAAAAGCCTTTGACTGCAGACATTCTGAGGCCGAAACTGTTTAAACGACACATTCATCTCCGCCTTACTGGAAGTGGCCGTTTCGCAGATGAACGTGATCAGGTTGTCCTGGATCTTGGCGAAGGCATCGTAGTCATCCACCACGAACACGTGTCTTTCGCTGGGCTTGCTGCCGATTTGTCTCAGCTCTGTCATGTCCACATCGGCCACACCGACCACAAACACACTGTAGCCTGCGGGGGCAAAGCACACGCGATACAAAGAGCGTTGTGGAACTTCCAATAACCGCAGTTGGTTTCACCACTCAAGTGATTATTATAAGTTTATGAAATCAACCACAAATGGGGGGCGCTGATTGGGGGGACATCAAACTTTGGGAGCAAAAGGCGATTTGGATAATTCAAACCAGCCCCACTACCATAGCGTAAATGTGAACTGTGTGTATAAAACGTGCACCGAAACACATGACAGTGATTAATAGTTCCATACATACCAGAATGCTGCAGTTTTTCAGCACTCTTCTTGACATCATCCTGAGAGCGTCCATCCGTGACCACCACCAGCACCCTGGGGACGTTCCTCCTCATGCCGCTGTCTGAGGTGAACACCCTCTCGTATACATGCTTAAGAGCGACACCTGGACGGAGGAGCAGGATGAAGAGGTGGAGAAGAAATATCAGTGAACATCAAACCTGGTAAACTTTGATGCAGAAGAGGCTTTTTTTTTTTTTTTGCGTATCTGTACTTTGATTGAGTATTATTTTGGGGAGATATTTTTGCTT